>QRFJ01001405.1:0-131732 GCA_006176705.1 Cocos nucifera
GCTTCCAGGGCACATATATCTAACAATCTCCCACTTGTCCTAAAGCCAATTGGCTACAAGTCTAAGTCCCATCTTCTCAAGGTGGGCTTCGATCTTCTGCTGGCCCAACGGCTTTATAAGTGGGTCTGCCACATTATCTGCGGAGTTGACTCTCTTGACCTCGACGTAACCTTTCTCGAGGTAATCGCGGATGAGATGATATCGCCGCTTAATGTGCTTGGATTTCTGGTGAGACCTCGGCTCCTTAGCAAGGGCTATGGCGCCATTGTTGTCGCAGTAAAGAGGAATGGCATCTGATGGCATTACTCCAATTTCTGCAGCAAACTTCTTGTACCAGAATGCTTCCTTTGCAGCCTCTGATGCAGCTATATATTCTACTTCCATGGTGGAATCTGCTATCACGTTTGCTTGGAACTCTTCCAGCTGACAGCTCCATCATTGCACACAAACAGACTTCCAGATGTCGACTTTCGATCATCTATATCAGACATGAAAGTCTGAGTCTATGTATATCCTTGACTTGGGAGTTCTCCATTACCAAAGACCAACATCATATCCTTAGTTCTTCTCAAGTACTTAAGGATACATTTCACAGAAGTCCAGTGTTCTTCACCTGGATTTGACTGATATCTGCTTGTGACACTCACAGCATGGGCTATATCAGGTCGTGTACATAGCATGGCATACATGAGGCTCCCTATTGCAGAAGCATAAGGGATCTTGCTCATGCGTTCTATTTCCTCAGGTGTGCTAGGGCACATCTTCTTGGAAAGATGAATACCATGTCTGAAGGGTATTAATCCCCTCTTAGAGTTTTCCATACTAAACCTCTTTAGTACTTTCTCTATGTACATCTTCTGTGAAAGTCCTAGCATCCTATTCGGTCTATCCCTATAGACCTTAATTCCTAGAATAAAGGATGCTTCACCTAGGTCTTTCATGGAGAATTCCTTGGACAACCACATCTTGACTGATGTCAACATGGGAATATCATTCCCAATAAGGAGGATGTCATCCACGTACAATACGAGGAAGACAACAGCGCTCCCACTGACCCTTTTGAAAACACATGGTTTCTCTTCATTTTTGATGAAACCAAATATTTTGATCACATCATTGAAACGAGTGTTCCAGCTCCGAGATGCTTGCTTAAGTCCATATATGGACCTTTGCAGCTTGCAAACCTTGTGATCAGTATCACTGGATGTGAAACCTAGCGGCTGTTCCATATAGATATCTTCCTCAAGATATCCATTTAGGAATGCCGTTTTTCACGTCCATTTGCCATATTTCATAATCGAAATAGGCTGCAACGGCAAGCAATGTGCGGATGGATTTTAGCATAGCTACTGGGGAAAAGGTATCCTGATAGTCAATGCCTTCGCGTTGACTATAACCTTTTGCCACTAGTCTAGCCTTGAATGTCTCCACATTTCCATCTGCACCAATCTTTCTCTTGAAGATCCATTTACACCCAATAGGTACTATACCTTCTGGTGGATCTACCAAGGTCCAGACTTGGTTTGAGTGCATCGAGTCAATTTCTGACTTCATTGCCTCTAAGCCATTTTCTCGAAGTCGATATCTGATATCGCCTCGTTGTAGGTTTTGGGATCATCACCATGAGCACCATTACCTATGAGGAACATTTTCTCTACTTCCTCTGAAATAATACCTAAGTATCTTTCAGGGGGACGGAAAACTCTTTCGATCTACGAGGTGGAGGAGGTAGTGTTCTTATTGGCTCAACTTGATTTGGTTCCAATTGGTCCTTAGCTCGTTGTACTTGTGAGACTTTCTCATCAAGCTTAATCTGCTTTCCAATGCCGCTATCTTGAATAAACTATTTTTCAAGAAAGATGGCATGTCGACTCACAATCACATTGTGGTCTTCTGGAATGTAGAAATAGTATCCTAATGACTCTTTAGGATATCCTATGAATCGAGCTCTGAAGGACCTAAACTCTAACTTGTCCGCTTGTTGTCTTTTGACATGAGCCGGACAACCCCAAATTCTGAGATGACTCAGACTTGGTTTCTTACCGTGCCATATCTCATACGGTGTGGTAGGAACGGTTTTAGAGGGAAACCCTATTCAGTAGATAAATTGAAGTTAACAATGAGTGTCCCCAAAGAAAATCAGGGAGGTCTGTGAAGCTCATCATGGATCGAACCATATCCAATAGAGTCCGATTTCTCCGTTCTGAAACCCCGTTGAGTTGAGGTGTTCCTGGTGGAGTCCATTGAGAGACTATGCCATTTTCCTTGAGATAGTCTAGGAATTCCCAGCTAAGGTATTCACCTCCTCGATCTGATCGAAGAACCTTAATGGGTTTTCCAGTTTGTTTTTTCTACTTCATGTCTGAATTTTTGAACTTTTCAAAAGCTTCAGACTTATGTCTCATAAGATACACATTACCCATACCTAGATAGATCATCGATAAAGGTAATGAAGTAGACAAAAATTGCCTCTAGCCGGCACATCAAATGGGCCGCACACATCAGTATGTACTAGGGCAAGGAGATCTGTGGCCCTCTCCCCATGTCCAAAAAAGGGAGTTTAGTCATTTTGCCTTGAAGACAGGATTCACAAGTTGGATATGACTCGGAAGTCAATGGACTCAATAGTCCCATTTTTCTCCAATTTGTTGATCCTATCTTCTGCTATATGACCTAATCTCAAGTGCCAATAGATTATCTGTCGTTTGGACTATCCCTAGGTCATTTGGCATTCACGTTTTGCTCGAATAACAGAGCATACTCCAAAGGACCTTCCTTCTTGTTCTTAGGGTGGCCAGTAACGGTAAGGAGGGCAGTTTCCGCTTCTCCTCAATGGCCGTCGCTCTTGCCTGCAATGGAAAAACACTTTCCTTTGCCATCGGCCTTTTTCTTCGATCTGCCTTCTTCTTCTTTGATCCTTCCACCTTTTGCTTTTTCACAGACTTTTTTTCTTTCCATAAGACTTTCTTTTGGAAGAAGTCCGTTCCATAGCAAGAACTGAGCCTTTAGAACCTTTCATAGAAAGCTCAGCGGTAACCAGCATATTCATTAACTCGGCCAAGAAATTCTGAAGTTTATGCATGTGGTAATTCATGATGAATTGCCCATATGCATCAGTCAAGGATTGCAGAATAATATCATTCTGCAGGTCCAAGTCCAACTTCACACCGAGCTTCTCAAGCTCTTCCATGTCCTTGATCATTGTCAGATAGTGATCTTGGACTGACTGCCCATCATGCATCTTAGCCTTAAAAAGTCATTTCGTGACTTGATATTTGGCTGCGCGACTCTGTTCACCAAACATCTCCTGTAGCAGGTGAGCCAACATTTGGCGAGCAGTCCCGATATCTTCATGTTGGCGCTGGAGCTCATCAGACATCGAGCCCAACATGTAGTATCTGGCCTTATTGTCTTCGTCTATCCATTTTTCCAGAGATGCTCTCTGTTCAGTGGATGGACGAGCTGGTAAGGTGGGAGGGTCCTGGTCCAAACATGTGTTAACTTCTCGGAACCCAAAACAATTTTGTAGTTCCTGAGCCAATCTTTATAATTGGTCCAGTCAGTCTATGTGTGTCCAGGATACGTGCCAGTGGGTTGGACGCAGACATTTTCCTGTAGAGAGTCAAAGATTCTAGTTAGATACTGTAATTTTGACTTGACCAATTTATTTAGGGATTTTATTTTTAAACAAATTAGCTCCCACTATTTTCTCGGATCCCTACACTCCCTCTGTAGAGATGCGAAAATCTTCCATGATTAATGATTTCTAGTGGGTGGTGCGGTCTCACCAACTGACTCATCACCTCACCTAACAGTTATTGGTGATGGGTTAGCCAATGAGTGAACAACTCTTGTTCAATGATTCTCTCTAATCATGGTGCACCCAAACTTGGTCTCTAATTCATGAATCTCACCGTATCCAGAATATTGATCCACTCCTTAGTTAAGTCAGACCCACCATTTGCATAGACTGGGTTCCTAATTGAGTCTCTCACCGTATCCGGAATATTGAGCCCAACTCATCCTCCAGCCCATAGCATCCAATGCCTAATAGACATGGTTGCATCTTCCCGGTGCAACTGAGCCACTGTATCCAGCCGAGAACAATCAACCCCGGGAAGGGCCCGCACATCTACAATGGTGGAAGACCTCAGACTTAATCTTTTCTTAGGGAGAATTGATTCAGGTCTCATTAAACTAGACTTGGCTTAGTCATAACAATTATGACTAACCTAGTGGCATGGGTTAGCTCGGATTATTGACCACCTCAAATCAGAACTGTGTCAACAGATATGGCCAGGTAAGTGAGATCGGTGGAAGGAATATGCCATTAACTCGTACAAGAACGCATTCAGGTCGAGTAGCTTCCAATTAAAAACCAGTCGGTCGTCTATGCCAAACTTACCTTAGACACCAAATTGTTGAGTCAGAACCAATTGGGTTAGCCTACAATCCAGACTCTAACCTCTGAGCCTAATTAGGTCTTGCTTGATCGTGACTCGATCTTGACCCAGACTTAATCCTATTAGGCTGGTCAATTTAAGCATTGTTGATCCCATCTAACCAACTCTTGATTCGGTTTGATCAACCGCTTAGACCTAATTGAGCTACCCAAGCCCGAACCCAGTATTATGAATATGTCTTAGATCTGAAATTCTCAATTTTAGACCTAATTAATATTCCATAAACTTAATTCTTAATTAAGTTGGGTTCATAAACAAAATATGCACAATAAATCCTAGGGTTTCAGGATCTAGGGTTTTGCAGAAAGTAAGTTTTGGGTTTCTGATTAAGGACGAACATGCAGCACCCCTACACATCATAAGAACACCCCATCGAATGGAAAGAGAGGGCCTTTAAACCCTTCTTCATTCTTATGACCGGACGGCCAAGAGGAACGCCTTAATCAGGAACATTCAATACTACAAAACACTAGTATCAGATCTATATCATATATCTCATATATAAAGTAGATCTAATATCATGGCATATTTTGCATACATCTCATGTATCAAATCATGCATGTTTTCAGATCTAAATTATCTCATAATAATCTAAAAAATTAGATTTAAATTGATCTAATATCAAAATAAATTCTAATCTAGATAATTATGTAGAACTATTCTACAACTAGTCTAGACATGCATCAATCATATCTCATATGATATTTAAAATTAAATAATTTTTTATTTACTGTTTTCAGATGTTATTATAACACTTTATAATATCAAAAAATAGTAAATAAATAAGATCTAAAAATATAATTTAATCAGATTAAATCAAAGAACATGCAAGACTATTCTATAGAACTATTCTATTCTAGAACTAGTCATGCATATCTTCATGTTCTTAGATCCAAATTATTTAATTTTAATTTTTTTGATTTCAGATCTGATCACATCTCATGTGACATCTAAAATCTCTTTATTTTCTAATTAAAATAAATTTAAAATCAGATCTAAATAATTTAGAACCATGGCTCTGATACCAGTTGAAGGAAAATCCTGATTTTTCGATCCAGGTTCGTCCAGATCTGATCAGATCAAGAGATATATTTCAAAAAATTTTCTCTTGATCCCAATCAGATCTTGATATGTTTCAGATCTAATTCTTATTATTTTAATAAATAAAATAAAATAAGATAAATTAAATCAAATTTAATTTACCTGATCTGGGTAATCCTATTACCCTGTTGATGATCCTGATTTGCAGCGGAAGGTTCTGGATCTAGCCACGCAAGCGCCTGGCCTCTACCGGTATCCACTCGGGTTGGATCTAGAGATCCTCTTCTTCTCTATCACGTCTCCAAAAATCAGATCTGGAATCTGATTTGGAGGATCTTCAAAACTCCTTTTGAAGATCAGCAGTCGTCCTTTGCAGCAGTGCAGCCTTCTTACTTTTGATCGCCTTTCTTTTGATCTGGATCGCACCAACCAAGGTCCAAAACTCCTTTTGGACATGGAGAGGAGAAGGAGAAGAAGTTTTGGCATGGAGAAGGAGGGGAGAGGCAGCCTTGGGGCGTGGAAAATTCTTTCAATTGAATTGAATTACAATCTGAGTTGGGCGCAGGGTCTTATTTATAGACTAAGCGTGTGATCCAACTCCTCTTCTTCCCAACCAATCACAATCCTTTGTGAAATCAGATCTAAATCTGATTGGTGGGAATAGAGTCCCCTGGATTCCTCCTTAGAGGGCGCCTAAGACCAGTCAAAGTTGGTTTTAGGGAGAACTCTAATTGGAATCCAAAAGAGAGGTGGAGTCCTTGTCCAACAAGGACTCCAAGGCGCCTCCAAACTTGGGCTCACGCCACCCTTGGCGTGCGCCCTCCTCCTTGCCAGGTTCTGGCAGGGGGACAGGCCCCCACCAGCTCTCCAATAGGTGCATGACATGTGGTCAAAAGTCAAAGTATCAATGGTCAACATTTGACCAGTCAAAGGTAGACTTTTGACCAAAGTCAAAGAACAAGAAATGGCAGGTGACCAAAAATGGCAGGTAATGTCTTACAAATAAGACAACCTTTTCTAACTTGGACAACCTCCAGTCAGACCATATGAAGGCCTCTGATTGAGCACAAACTCCTTTGGCTCAGATAGGACAACTTATTTATGATAGCAAAAGAAGAACGTTAGGTTCAATCGAGTGCTAGCACGATTTTCTTGAACCTAATTGAATCTCATTCAGATCAATTGAACTAGATCAGTTCAATTGATGATCACCAGATTCAAACCCTTGTTTGTGTGACCCAGTTAGGTTCAGTTCTATATGGTAATGGGATATGTCATGATCTCTATCATCGACATCATCGAAACTCCTTTCGATGGATCAGAACTCTTCTGATTCGAACAGCTAGAATGATCGATCATCTAAATCATTCTAATTGCTCCCAAAATCCACCAGTGACACCTAGCAGTATATGGTGGCAACCCATCAGAGCTGAATGCGAACCTCTTGGTGCAGCTACCTGTGTGATTAAGTTCTTCTATCTTGAGCCCCGATCAGATTAGGGTTAAGGTGAACTCGTCAAACCCTAGTCTCTGTCATATGATGTAATCATTCGATTCGAGTCCAATGTGAAAATCTAAATAGAAACTCTTTCTATTATTTCACTCTGCCATGGCCATGGATTTCTGGACTTGATTCTCATGATCATCATAGGGCTACTCCTCTACCACCGAGGTAGATAGATTCCATCTTGATGCAATCCAGTTCCTACAATGAACATGCTATAGCCAACATACACCTCAGGGTTCCATATGGCTAGGAGACCGAGTAATGGTGTAGTCAAACTATAACACCCTCAAGGTGAACTACCGATGCATCTCAGGTCAAAGAACCAGACACACTACTGCAGCATCGAGTCAGTCATTGACGAGAAGGTAGACTCCCTAATGACTACTCGAGGTGGTCACGCTCAGTGCCCTCATTCTCTAACGAGTACCTATACTCTCGCTCCGGTGTCTCCACACCGTAGACTCAAGACTCATCTACTAAAGAGAAGCGATTGTACACCAACCTTCCGGATCAATCACCATCCTCGTGATGATCCTATGGTCGGAGCAATTTATGAGTTAATAATGATTATTCATGTCTTAAATTTTCAACTCTTGAAAATATGAATTATCATTACCATTAACTCAAAGGATGTATCACAGACACTAAATACACAGGTGTGATAGAAAATAACCCATTTTATTGATTATAGTCAAAATTATAATTTTACCCCTAGAAGTGTATTACAAGTGTCAGCCAATTCTGGCTTCCAGGGCACATATATCTAACATTCTCCATGAAAGACCTAGGTGAAGCATCCTTTATTCTAGGAATTAAGGTCTATAGAGATAGACCGAATAGGAAGCTAGGACTTTCACAGAAGATATACATAGAGAAAGTACTAAAGAGGTTTAGTATGGAAAACTCTAAGAGGGGATTAATACCCTTCAGACATGGTATTCATCTTTTCAAGAAGATGTGCCTAGCACACCTGAGGAAATAAAACGCATAAGCAAAATCTCTTATGCTTCTGCAATAAGAAGCCTCGTGTATGCTATGCTATGTATACGACCTGATATTGCCCATGCTGTGAGTGTCACAAGCAGATATCAGTCAAATCCAAGTGAAGAACACTGGACTTCTATAAAATGTATCCTTAAGCACTTGAGAAGAACTAAGGATATGATGTTGGTTTTTGGTAACGGAGAACTCCAGGTCTAGGGATACACAGACTCGAATTTCATGTCCGATATAAATGATCGAAAGTCGACATCTGAAAGTCTGTTTGTGTGCAATGGTGTTGCTATCAGCTGGAAGAGTTCCAAGCAAACGATGATAGCAGATTTTACCATTGAAGCAGAATATATCGCTGCATCAGAAGCTGCAAAGGAAGCATTTTGGTACAAAAAGTTTGCTATAGAAATTGAAGTAATGCCATCAAATGCCATTCCTCTATACTGCGACAATAATGGCGCCATAGCCCTTGCTAAAGAGCCAGGGTCTCACCAAAAATCCAAGCACATTGAACGGCGATACCACCTCATCCGAGATTACCTCAAGAAGGGTTATGTCGAGGTCAAGAGAGTCAACTCCATAGATAATGTGGCAGACCCACTTACAAAGCCGTTGGGCCGGCAGAAGATCGAAGTCCACTTTGAGAAGATGGGACTTAGACTTGTAGCCAATTGGCTTTAGAACAAGTGGGAGATTGTTAGATATATGTGCCCTAGAAGCCAGAATTGGCTGACACTTGTAATACACTTCTAGGGGCAAAATTATAATTATGACTATAATAAATAAAATGGATTATTTTTTATCACATATGTGTATTTAGTGTCTGTGATACATCCTTTGAGTTAATGGTAATGATAATTCATATTTTCAAGAGTTGAAAATTTAAGAAATGAATAATCATTATTAACTCATAAAATGCTCCCGACCATAGGATCATCATGAGGATGGTGATTGATCCGGAAGGTTGGTGTACAATCACTTCTCTTTAGTAGATGAGTCTTGAGTCTACGGTGTGGAGACACCGGAGCGAGAGTACAGGTACTCGTTAGAGAATGAGGGCACTAAGCGTGACCACCTCGAGTAGTCATTAGGAAGTCTACCTTCTCATCAATGATTGACTCGATGCTGCAGTGGTGTATCTGGTTCTTTGACCTGAGGTGCATCGGCAGTTCACCTTGAGGGTGTTATAGTTTGACTACACCATTACTCGATCTCCTAGCCATATGGAACCCTGAGGTGTATGTTGGCTATAGCATGTTCATTGTAGGAACTAGATAGCATCAAGATGGAAATCTATCTACCTCGGTGGTAGAGGAGCAGCCCTATGATGATCATGAGAATCAAGTCCAGAAGTCTATGGCCATGGCAGAGTGAAATAATAGAAAGAGTTTCTATTTAGGTTTTCACATTGGACTTGAAATCGAATGATTACATCATATGACAGAGACTAGGGTTTGATGAGTTCACCGTAACCCTAATCTGATCGGGAGTCAAGATAGAAGAACTTAATCACACAAGTAGCTACACCAAGAGGTTCGCATTCAGCTCTGATGGGTTGCCACCATATACTGCTAGGTGTCACTGGTGGATTTTGGGAGCAATTAGAATGATTTAGATGATCGATCATTCTAGCTGTTCGAATCAGAAGAGTTCTGATCCATCGAAAGGAGTTTCGATGATGTCGATGATAGAGATCATGACATATCTCCATTACCATACAAAACTAAACCTAACTGGGTCACACAAATAAGGGTTTGAATCTAGTGATCATCAATTGAACTGATCTAGTTCAATTGATCTGAATGAGATTCAATTAGGTTCAAGAAAATCGTGCTAGCACTCGATTGAACCTAACGTTCTTCTTTCGCTATCACAAATAAGTTGTCCTGACTGAGCCAAAGGAGTTTGTGCTCAATCAGAGGCCTTCATATGGTCTGACTGGAGGTTGTCCAAGTCACAAAAGGTTGTCCTTATTTTGTAAGACATTACCTATCATTTTTGGTCATCTGCCATTCCTCATTCTTTGACTTTGGTCAAAAGTCTATCTTTGACTGGTCAAATGTTGACCATTGACACTTTGACTTCTGTCCACATGTCACGCACCTATTGGAGAGCTGGTGGGGGCCTGTCCCCCTGTCAGAACCTGGCAAGAAAGAGGGCACACGCCACCCTTGGTGTGTGCCCAAGTTGGAGGCGCCCAGGAGTCCCTATTGGACTGGGACTCCATCTCCTTTTTGGATTTCGATTAGAGTTCTCCTAAGAACCAACTTTGACTGATCTTAGGCACCCTCTAAGGAGGAATCCAGGGGACTCTATTCCCACCAATCAGATTTAAATCTGATTTTATAAAGAGTTGTGATTGGTTGGGGAAAGGAGAAGTTGGATCACAGACAGTCTATAAAAAAGACCCTGCGCCCAACTCAGATTGAACGATTGTATGATTGGAGAATTGAAATCCCACGCCCCAAGGCTGCCTCTCCCCTCTTCCTCCATGCCAAACCCACCTTCTCCCTCTCTTCTCCACATCCAAAGTATTTGGATTCTTGGTTGGTGAGATCCAGATCAAAGAAAGGCGACTGAAAGCTAGAAGGCTGCACTGCTGCATAGGACAACTACTGATCTTCAAAAAGAGTTTTGAAGATCCTCCAGATCAGATCCAGATTTTAGAGACATGATAGAGAAGAAGAGGATCTCCAGATCCAGTCTAAGTGGATATCGGTAGAGGCCAGATACTTGCGTGGCTTGATCTAGAACCTTCTGCTGCCTACAGGATTATCAACGGGTAATAGGATTACCCACTTCAAGGTAAATTAAATTTGATTTAATTTATCTAATTTTATTTTAATTTTTAAAATAATAATAATTAAATCTAAAACATCCTAGATCTGATTAGGATTAAAGAAAAAAATTTTTGAAATATATCTCTTGATCCAATCAGATCTGAACGAACCTGATCCGGGAAATCAGGATTTTCCTTCAATAGCTCCTAACTACCAAGGTCACCTTCAAGCCCTCCAAGTATAAGATTAGCTAATCAATTGTTCAGATAAGTGTAAGGTCGGTGGGAGTCCCCTCATTGCTTGCCTTAGACATCAATTATGCTTGGCCAGATAAGCTAACGGAACTAATTAAATAACCACCTTCCTTTGGGCTCAGTCGTCCCTGAACCATTTTTCTAGACACCAGTTAAATTGATTAACCCTAATCCAATCCAATTTTTAGGATTTCTTGTCCAAATGAGCTCAAGTTTCTAGGGCTGATATCTAATTGATTTTAATTTAAAGGCTTTGGTCAATGCAGGATGCTGGTTGGTTGTTTATGGGCTAAGAAAGGATGATCAAATCCCTACCTTATCTTGTTTAATTGCGTGTTGCCCTTAAGTTGATTTAATATGAATATGCATAAAAAAAAAAATTTGATCAAAGGGTTCTATGCAATTTAAACTAGATGCATGCAATTAATTAAATTTTAGAAGCTTACCTTACCTCCAACAATCACCAAAATAAAAAAAATAAAACTAATATGATGCATACTCTAAGTAGTTAGGATTTCTAATTTTGTCATAAGATTTTTAATTAGATTTAAGTAGATATTTTTTTAAATTTAATTTAAAAATAAAATAAATAAATAAATAAAAAGAAAAAAGAATTAGGGTTAGGATTAATCTCATCAAGCTGGATTAGAAGCTTCCTCCTTGTCCTAATCTTTTTATTTTTTTTATTTCTTATTTTTTTCTGCAAAATAAAGAAGAAAAAGTTAGTAAGCAATATTTATAGAAATTTTTTAAAAAAATTAAAATTTATTTATAATTAATTTATAAAAAAATCAAAGAAATTAATAAAAAATAGCATCTATTCTTTTTTCGGCAATGTCATTAAAAACTTGATAAGAGCGCAATGTTATCATCAAGACACCATGTTTATCAGTTTAATCTGACTTCATAAAATAATTAAAAATAGATAGAAAGTAGTGATTCTGGTCGAATTCATAGAAAAGATAGTATTTTAGTTTTGAAATCTTTGATTTTAAGAAAACAAAAAGAAAGAAAAAAAAATTCAAAGTTAGAAAATAAATAAAGAGAAAAAATTAAATAGTATGGAAAAATAAATTTGGTACTACGATCTACTAGTTAGATCTTAGTATCTACTTGCAGTAAAATAAAAAGTAGTAATTAAAGTATAGAAATTAAATTATAATAAAAATAAAAAGCTAAAATTAAAGTATATAAAAATAAAATTTATATTAATTAAAATTTTAAAATTTAAATATATGAAATTTAAGATGAAAAAAAAAAATTAAAACAGCCTGATCTTTGATCTTGGATTGACGTTGGCAGAAAGATGGTGTAGAAGCCCAGCTCTTTCTCTCAGCATCAGTTGCCTCGAAGCAGTCGTTAACCAAAGCCTGGCTCTATCCTATACCAAAGCTTCATCTTAACTAAAGATAATAAATTCTGGAGGCCTAGGGTCTTATCTATAGGTGTTGGAGGGTTGGAGGATTTGTTGCTGGGCATTATAGGACTAAGGAGAAGTATAGATCCATGTTTATTGAAGAAAATAACAAAAAATCATTAGATTAAAGGTCTTATGAAGCATTTGCATGTTCTGGTCATCAAATGGCAATCCAAAGCTTCAAACAATACCAAAATCGGATGTGTATAAGCCCAAATCAGGTCAGATTAAGTTTTGGCCGTTCGATCATGTTAATTAGAAAAAAATCTAACCATTGATTGCATGTTGGGTGTCCTGATCACCGTCGGCAGCTCTGTCAGCCATTAGATCTAAGTTTGGAGCGAGCGCTACCATTGGATCGAAGTTCTGGTGCTGATGGCATTCAAATCAGAGTGGGAAAATGTCCCCATCATCCGATCTTGATCGACAACAACCACAGCCGCACGATCGCACACTTACTATGTTCATGGACCGCATAGATCGAGTATACCGCAGACCGTAGTGAATCAATGCTTGTCTTTGCTACTTAAAATGATGAAAATACCCCATGAGCTGTGATAGATTTTTTATAAACCCTTAAGGGTCTGGGTCCACTACGTGGCAGCATGTGATTCGCTGTCTTCTATGGAGCTGGCAGTCTACACTATTCTATGGACTGGCTGGCGGCTTCTATGACTAAGTTGGCTTTCATGGCATGTCGGCTTGGCTTGGCTTGCGGAGCCAGTTGAGCCTTTTTTTTATTTTATTTTTTTTATCTTTAAAAATTTATATCTAGTCCATTTTAGCTTTGTTTTACTTCAAACTTATTTTATTGTAATAAAAAAAATAAGCTCTTTTTATTGGTAATAGTATTTTATTTTTTTATTTTTTAATTATTTTTTAATTAATAAAAATATTAATTTCTTAAAAATATATATAAATTTATTATTAATTTTTAAAAATAAATATAAATTAATTAATAAATTAATACTTTTATTGATAATTTTATGGTACTTATCAAGCACTTAAATCAGTCTAACTGATTTACCTAGCCGACATGGGTCAGCTCGAATTATCAAGTGATCCAATCAAAACATAATTTTATCAAGAGGCCAGATAAGTTCGATCAGTGGAAGAATCTGCCAAAGCTTGCCTTAGACACCTTTAGAAATAGCTAGATAAGTTGGCTGCCAATTAAAGACCACCGATCTGGTTTACCTTAGATACTAATTGGTTTAATTAGTTTTAATTAAATCAACCTAACAATTTATGCTGGACCGCATAGCCAAGAATCAAGTCCATCTTGGATCTCATTAAAGATATAGACTTGACCAACTACAACTATTATAATTGATATAGAGAATCCTTAACCTAATCTAAGACAATAATTGATTAGATTTAGTCAATTCTCTAATTAAGTCCATTCTTTAATCGAACCTCAGGTCTAATCCAATTAACGGACCTAATCTCCACTAACCCATTTAACCCAATGTGTTATGATTTGTATCTTAGAATCTTCAATTCACATTCCTAGATCCTAATCAAATAACTTCTTAATACTTAATTAAGTTTTGGACTGAGGGTTGGGGTTCGGCTATTTGAAAATAATTTTCATGCTTGTAAAATATTTTTACAATATTGTTCTATCAACTAAATTGCATGTTTGATTTATAATTAATATGCAAGTAAAATAAGCATGAAACTACTTTAGATCTAATCTAAATAGATTTATGTAATTAAAATAATTTCAACTATAATCAATCATAAATTATCTTAGATCAAATCTAACATATTTATGATGATTAAAATTAAATTAAAATATTTTTAATTAGATCATAAAATTTTTTAGATCTAATCTAAAATTTTATGATCAATATTTTAGATCAGCACATACTAGGACAACCTTTTCAGTATAAGGGGTAAACCTTACAGTGGGATAACCTTATAGCAGTTTATGCAATCTAAAAATTTTATTTTTAGATTTAAAATTATTTTAAATTTATTAAATTATAAATAAAATTAGATTAAATCTAATAAATTTATGATTAGAAGCAGATCAACATGAACTAGAACAACCTTTCCACTGTAAGGATAAACCTTACAGTAGGACAATTTTATTGCAGTTCATGTGATCAGGAATTTTAATTTTAGATTTAAAAATTAGATTATAAATTAAATATAATTCAAAAAATAATTTAAAAAAGCTTAATTAATCATGTAATAAAAAAACCTACGCTCTGAAACCAATTGAAGAAATCAGATCTAGGATTTCAAGGCTAGATCTTGAAACTTTTTCAAGATCAGGCAACGAAAGACTTAAATAAATTAATATTTATTTTTAAAAAAATAAAAAAATTCTAGATCTAAAATTTTATTACATGATTATTGCATGGTATTAAATCAAAAATTAAAAATATAAAGAAAGAAGAAGTGTTGATCACGTCAACATAGATCTATACTAGATCAGAATCATATAAGTAATAGGAGATCAGATCTTTATTATCTGTGCAAGTTAGATATTTTAACTTGCTAATCCAGGCTTGAGGATGATGTTGCAAGCCGTACACATGTCCGGCCTCTAAGAGATGTCCACACGAGCCCATGAACGCTGATAAGAAGTCAGGTATTTGAAAATCAGCATAGTTTGCTAGAACTGCACTGATCCTTCTTTGATGATTGATCTGGATCTTTCTTCTTTGAAACTTGAACTCTCCAATTTTTAGATATCAGTGAAGATAATATGTGATGCTGAGACTTCTCTCAAAAGCTCACAAATAATGTAAGAAGAGGTGTAGAACAAAACCCTAGAAGAAGACCATCTTCTTCTTCTTTATTCTCTCACCTAGACACCTTGATTGGTATCTTTAAAATTCCCACACTCCAAATAAATTTTTCTCTAATTTTTTTCACACTCAAGAGCCATCTCAAATATCTATAATCCATGAGAAAAATCAACCCAAAATTTATTTTAAATAGAGAGATATGGACCACTCCTTCTCTAGGTCAAATATCTTGTAAGGAAGATCCAATTATGGCATGATTTGGGGTGCCCAACTCTTGGGTGCCCCCTCCTTCTTTTCTACCATGGACCATCAAGTTTTGTCATACAAAAACCCCTCTAAAAGCCTTAAAAATTTTAGAAAAAATCTGGATGGAATTGGTGCACTATAGGAAGAGTTTTGGTTTCCTAAAATTCTATCTCATAGAATTTGAAATCAAAACCAATTCCTACTTTCACTTGGTCCACACTTAATTTATAATGTAACAAAGAAAGAAGAGGACTTTGGGACATGGTGGGCTTCTCTTGGGCATGGAGAATTCATGCAAAATCAAAGGGGGGCATGAAGGATGGGCGTTGGGACTAAGGTGGTGCAAGGATAGGGAATCCTAGTCATACTAGGACTCCTATTTTGACTTGGTCATATATGGTTTCTTAAATCAAATCAAATCAGAAGTAAATTAACCTAATTAAATTAGAATCTAATCTAATTAAGAACTTAATTAAATTATACTAAATTAGATTTAATTTTAATTTAATTTTTTAATTAAATAAAAAAATTGAGTTGATCCAAGTTCTAGTTGAACTAGGACTGGTTCTTTCTTGCACTTGGCTTATCCAATAAATTAATTAGACTTGATCCAATCAAGTTCAAACTAAATATAATTAAATTATATTTAATTAAATTTAATCTCAACCCTCTGGCTTAATCAAATTATGTTAATTAGCAATCTAATTGCTAATCACTCCTACAACACTTGCACTAGGTTAAACACCAATCGTATTAATCATTTAACCCTTGAACGATTATTAATCATTGATCAACCATCTAATCAGATTATGAGCTTTAATGTGTGTGACTCATAGGTCCAAAATAAAGTTGATATCTTAGAAATAAATTTCTATACCAATCGAAGTAACCATCTAGCAATGGTACCTGACAGTCGGATAGGTCGAATGTGTAGAACAACATCCTTAGAACCCATGTGGATATTGTTTCTATATAATTCATTTCCTTGACAAAAATGCTCATAGGATATCTTAGAGTTCAATTATCAACTCTAATAAGGTTGTTCATATTGTATTTCAAAATATCAAATCATCTAATGGATTATCCTGGCCAAGGTTTTGCTATATTAAAATATAGTGATATATTTTTTTTCAACTCCTGAAGTGGTCAATTTTATCTTGATCACATTCTGACTTTGCAAGTACTTGACTATGCCTAGAAGCATTCCATTACTAAATTAGAAATTTAGTTAGTCCGATACCAAAGCATAGTGAGTTGCTTGCAAGTCACTGAGATGATCTCAGGTCTAAGGGTTACTTATACTTATATCCCATCAGATACATTCTCGATAGCAGAATGCTCTGAAGTTGGTCATGTTCAATGATGATATATCCATACACCTTACCTGTATACCATACTAGTATCTTCATACTTCTTGGTTAAGAGAATAACAAACCTATATATCATACAGTGACCTATGCTCGATAGATGCTGTCTTTCTAATTAACAACCTATCATTTGATCGTGAAGAGATTTAAGAACTAATCGATAAATTCTCTCTTTATCGAAGCTAAATAGTCATAAGGACTTCATCACAATAATGAAGTTCATTAGAAGATGAATACTTTGTGATAAAAAATGCCAAAGATATATTTTATTTGTTAATGAATCAATTATAGATACAATATAGCTCAACCATCAATAGGCTGATTATTAGCTTTGGAACATATTTTCCAACAATACCTCCCTCGGTTGCTGCACCATCAAGCCTCATTCAACTCTATTCCTCTAGAAAAGCATTATTATAGCACTCCAGTGCTCCCTGCCTCATCTCGACATTGCCTCCTTATAGGTATCTGGGTCCTCTCTTGTTGCACATAACCCATGCTCCACCTAAACTATGACTCTCCTTGATGCTCTTGCAGAAAAAACCTGATCCAAGATCAACTATCCAGCCTTGACCAACTAGACCTTCACTATTGCATCTCCCATCTTGGATACTCCACAACCCCATGGGCAGCTTCAAAATCGCTAAGGATCTTTGGCTCCTTTGAACTTGCTGCAATGCTTCATGGATCAATCATCTCTAACATCTCTGAGGCTTTATAAATCCATGCTCTAGTCGAATCATTGAATGCGTATCCTCGACTACTTTCCCGCCTTCTTGCAACTGAAGGATGTATAGCCGCTTCTTCAGCCTTTCTTCAACCATCACACCTTGGGTGATCTCTCTTCATTCATTAAATAGCCCCACACTGTCCATCTTTCTAGAAAACCTTGATACTCTCTACTGAGATACCCCTCAATTGCTGCACCATTGAGCCTCTCTCAGCCCTGCTGTTGGTACAGAAAACCACGAACGTCAAGAAGATGGGATCACCATTGGGACCTACAAGATAGTCCAGATCGAAGGTTGGGGTGGCTACGATAGGATCCTCTGATGGTCAAGTCAGTTCTCTGATCAATAAAAATAGAGCATTCAAGGATTTAGAGAAAAAATGAGAGCTTAAAGGAGAAGACATACCTAAGGATCCTTTAAATAGATAGAACTCGTAATAGAATGATAGCGACAGCCATAACCATCTGCTAGTAGGCTGCTCGGGACCATGTGAAGCTTTTTATGAAAGGTGATGTCTGTTGTTGTGACTTACCAGTCTATTAAAGATTAATTATTAAAGTTTGGATGGGACATCAATGCCTGTGAGCAATCAGTTAGTAGTGAAGAACTCTATGCTCAGCAATTTTGGTGAGGTCCTGACACCTCTAAGGTTGTCTACAGGATGACTGATGTTTGTTGAATTAAGAGTTGAACTTATGTAGACGACGAGATCCTTCTACTATTCAAGTCCATTCGATCGAGGTGCCCAATATATGATGGTGAGCTCAACTACTAGAAGGAGTTCAATTAAAAGGAGTTTGTTAGGCAACTAGAAGGAGTTCAATCAAAAGGAGTCCGACTGAAGGAGTCTACTAGGTGATTGGAAGGAGTTCAATTGAAAGGAGTCTACTAGGCTATTGGAAGGAGTTCGATAGAAAAGAGTCCAGCTGCAAGGATTCCCCTAGGTGATTGGAAGGAGTTCGATCGAAAAGAGTCCAACTGCAAGGGATCCACTACTTATAGAGGGGGAATTCAGTTGTCTTTATAATTTATTGCTAAGTAAGGTTAGAAGGTCGGGCTTTAATACTTAAGCCTTGTAGTTCAATGGAATATAGAACAAAGATAGAAAATTAGAAAGGAACTCAGCTGGATGGGTTTAAGTTACTGGATCACACTGCCATGAAGGAATTTGATCGTGCCTAATATCTGCTACTGCTCATGAAAGAGAGCTTGACTGAAGAACTCACTCAAGTAGGATTTGCCCAGAAAAGAAGTTTGATTGATAGAAAATTCTGCCTACAGGGATCCCCAGCACCGGGCTGACAAAACATGCTTGTTGCAAGATAGCTTGGTTGCTCCATTCCAGTTTGGCCAATCGAAGTTCATCATGTTATCAATAGGTTTTGCACTGGTTGGATGGAAATCATCCATTTTTAGAGAGGTCATCTGTCATCCAAGTGGTGGACTTCGATGGGGGTTATTTTACCCCCAACACTTATCCTCTTACTTTCGAGTTCGAGTTTTGAATGAAGGGACTACAATATTACTATAGCTGAAGTCCATCATCCATCTCTCACTCTCGAGAAGTGAAAAAGTTTAGCCTTTTCTGAGTTGGTGGTGAAGCTTCTTAATGGGCGAATGATCCAAAAAGATAAAATTCCTTTTAAAACTCATCTGGTGTGGACCTCTATATATGATGCGATTATTGCCCTATTGAGCATTAGGGATTGGCATCATAGGTGGAAAACATGGCAGGTTGGGGCTAGCTGAGGAAGATCTGCCATCATAATTGCTTCGGGCTTCTTTCTACTATTTAAACTTCTTCTCCTTCTTCAACTTCTCATCTTCATCGGAGCCTTCCTTCTTCCCCGCTTTGCTTCTCGCTTCTTCTGAATAGCCTACTGCAATTTTTTGGCGATTGACATCCTTCTCAGCTGCTTCCCATCCTTTCAATCATCTTCTCGAGCCTTTTGCCTAACTTAGGTTAGTCTCTCATCCCTTTCCTCTTTGTTTTCCTACTTTTCACTTATTATTTGGGATCTCCCTCAGGTTTTCTAAGCGGGCTTCACTCTTTCTCCGTCTAAGATTTCACTATACTTTTTCACTTAATTTTTTTGAGATTTTTTTTGAGTTCATTTTGATCCAAAATGTCTTTGGAAGTATCTTGGTCTACCAGTTCGAGGAGCTCGGCCAATCCAAACTCCCAAAATCCTGATCCTGAAGTAGAAGCTGAACTTAGAATAGCACCTCGTCTAGTCTTCATACCCAAAACCATCCCCAGTTCTTTGCAGTCTAAAGATCTTTCTTTGATAAGGATTCAGTATAGGGTGTCTTCAAAGTACGAACTGAAGCTTCTCGAGCTGAGTGATCGAGCTTATGCTCTTTCCTCGAATTGCTTCTGCTTGTATACTGAGGCTCTTCATGCTGGACTTCATCTTCTGATTTCTTTCTTTATCATATCCCTTTTCTAGCTCTTAGATATCTCCCTCTTTTCCAAGGTTTCCAATTCTTTCAAGTTTATTATAGGTTTCCTTTTCTTATGCATCTCGATAGAAGTTCGTCTGACTACTTCTTTATTCCATAACTACTATATCTTTAAATACCATCCTACTGCTAAGGATTGGTGGTACTTATCCTCCTAGACTGGTAAGAAGGGGTTGCTTAAGGATGCCCCTTCTTCCATTCACAACTAGAAGAAAATGTTTTTCTTTGTCTCACGCTTGACCCTTAGGTTAGGACTTCCTCCTTGGGGGCAGCTAAGAGATTCAGTCCGTCAAGCTCCTAGCTTGGAGAGGGATGACCTTGACTTTGCCAATAAACTTAAGAATTATCGAGCTCCCCTTTTACCCAAACTCATAAAAGACTAAAATTTGTTCAACATGGGCTTAAGCCCCTTCAATCTAGTAGGTATATATATGAATTTCATAAGTTTCTTTCTCATCCTTCTTTCTAATTATGAACTTTTTCTTATGATAGAAATGGATGCGGATGAACTTCAGCATCTCTCCAAGGGACTCCAAGCCCACATAAGGAAGGGCGCTGCGATCGGTAAGCCTTCCACAAGAGCAAAGTTCAACATCCCAAGCTCCACTGTGCCTGCCAATGCCATTGCTGACATTCCTGCAGCTACCACCACCACCAAGGTCGCTGCTATCACCGAGGTCATAGTACCTCTGACCTCCTCAAGCCCCCCAATCAAGATCCAAACTTTTGAGCCTCCTACTGAAAAGGAGGAGGTAGAAAAGAAGAAAAAGAAGAGGTCGGCCGCCATGAAGATCTAATGTAAGACTAGCTCCAGGGGGTCTAATAGTTTCAATGGTGATCTGGAGGAAAACCCCTTCAACAATCGAGAATTATCAAGAAGTTGGTTGATCGGTGCACCCTGCCTAAGGTCATAGATAGGATTGTTAAGGTTGATCCTGAGTAGCACATTTGGGACTCTCTTAAGTCCTTCCTTGAGGTGAATCAATTCGTCTCCTCTCCTTTTTGTTCTTTTACTAATTTGTCCATATGCTTCTTCATTAGTTTAACTCACTTGATTACTTTTGTAGATGGGGCACTAACTAATTACCAATATCAAGGCAATGAATCGATTGAGGTTGGAGGTGGTGAAGACAAAGAAGACCACCAAGCTGAGATTAGCCATCTTCTTGAGGAAGAGGCCAAGGTCGATCGTCTATTCAAGGAGAAGTCGGCCAAAGTCGGGGACCTCCAAGAGAAAGTTCAAAACACTAAGCAGGCCCTGGTTGAAGCAAAGAAGGAGCTGGACCTAGAAATTAGGAAAAGGGATAGGGCCAAAGCCAAAACTATGGAGGTGAGGGAGCAGGTTTCAAGGTAGATCCTAGAGGCGAGGACTCGAGCAGTGGAAGAATTCAAAACTTCTACAGAAATGAAGAACATAAAGATCGAATTTTCCTAATCATCCTTCATCAAGTGGTACGAGCTTTGCTAGAAGAATGTAACGGATAGATTCCCCAAGCTTGACCTCAGCTTCTTGGATGAAGGAGCTTTTGGTGACAAGGATGGACCATCTTCCCTAGCCGTTAATCTTTCGCCATCTTCCACTGCCCCTCCTGTCACATCTGCTCCCCCTGCTGCCAAAGAACCTACACCAATTGAAGCTGCGCCAAACTTCTCTGCTAATCTTCCAGAGGTCTAAGACCTCTTATTATTGTATCTTTTTTATTTTTTCTTCTTTCTTGTGCCTTAAAAAAATTTTGGTTAATGAAAATAAGCATTTTTTGTTACAATGCCTTTGTGTTATAATTTTTTTGTGCATTAAAATGCAATCTCTTATTGAAGTTGATCCCTTGCCTCAGGGTGTCCCCCTGAGAAAGTTGGGAAAGATGGAGGACAAACTTAAAAAATGAAAAAAATTATATCAATATGGCCATCAAAATCAATCATCCACACTAATCATCTAGACAACTCTTCAAAGAGTATAATACTAAGAAGTACCATCTAACTAAAGAGCTTGAAGAGGTCAAGATGCGCACGAGCGAGAAATCTTAGACTTTAACAGCCAAGGCTAGTTCCTTTGAGGTTGGGCTGAGGGTGGCACAGGAGAAAATTTGGCTACTTGAAAGAATTTTGGTGTGATCCATTGATCAAAAAAAATATGGCTGGGATTGGTTGAAGAGATTTTCCAAACACCAAAGCCAATTGGAGGTAGCTAAAGACTCGTATAATGAATATAGGTGTGGTTGGTGTGCTCAAGTCGTCGATCTCTAAAGAAAACTTTGGAAGGCTGATGATGAGATCGCTTGACTTCAACAGCAGTTGTCTAATAAGGCCTAGGCTAGTTTGAGTAAAGATTTGGAGGAGGTTCTTTCTTTAAGAAATTTCTTGGAGAACTTGACAGCAATACATGCAAAGAAAATGGCTGAACTATAATAGTTGAAGATCTAGATGGCCTATCAAGAAAATATTGTCAAAGACACTGAGGCAGAATTCATAGTTCTTAGGAAGAAGTTGAGGGAGACAGAGGAAGAATTGAAATCCTAAAACTCTCTCTTGTAATGGCTGGAGCTGGCAGTCTGAAGTCCGACTCTAAGTAGGACTTGATCTCCTTCCTCTCATTTGTAATCAGACTTGATGTCTTATGTAATAATGTTTATTTTTAATAAAATAAAGTTTCTTTCACTTATCTATTTGTGTTCCATCTTAGCTTGTCACTTGCTAATATACTTTATTTTCTCATTGTGTCCGACTTCAACGTTGCCGTGGAATTACAATTCTTGTTCTATGTTTTGAATATTTATCCCCCTTGTCTCTGAACAAGGGTTTTCTAGTCCATTTAGAAGCTAAAACTTCATACTTGTATTCTTACAACTATTTAAGAACTGGAGGCCTCCACTTTCTCATAGGATTTTCATCCACATCAGGACGAGGTCCACCTCTTGTTCCTGATGTGGCCGGCTAACTCTCTTGTTAGGACGAGGTTCACCTCCTATTCCTAACTAGGTTGCTAGGATACAAAAGAGCCGTTGAGAGGGTCTCTGCCCCACATCACCAATTTAAGTACCAGAGGTCTTCAATTTTCTATAGGATCTTTATCCACATCAAGATGAGGTCCACCTCCTGTTCCTGACGTAGTTGGCTAATTTCTTATT
Source organism: Cocos nucifera (assembly GCA_006176705.1). Classification (NCBI taxonomy): domain Eukaryota; kingdom Viridiplantae; phylum Streptophyta; class Magnoliopsida; order Arecales; family Arecaceae; genus Cocos; species Cocos nucifera. The sequence goes on from QRFJ01001405.1 coordinate 23,153, forward strand.
TGGATGAGGTCCATCTTCTATTCCTAACTAGATTGCCAGAGTACAAAAAGGGTCATTGAGAGGGCCTCTCCCTAACATCAATGATTTAAGAGTCGGAGGTCTTCACCTTCATCATGACAAGATTAACCTTCTATTTAAAAATTGGAGGCCTTCACTTTTCCATAGGGTCGTCATCCACATCAAGATGAGGTCCACCTTCTGTTCTTAATGTGCTTTGCTATTTTTCTTATTAGGATAAGATCCTCCTTCTGTTCCTAATAAGATTGCTAAGACACAAAAGAATCGTTGAGAGGGCCTCTCTCCAACATCATCGATTTAAGAATAGGAGGTCTTCACCCTCATTAAGATGAGGTTAACCTCCTATTTAAGAATCGAAGGCCTTCACTTTCCCATAAGATCTTCATCCATATTAGGATAAGGTCCACCTCTTGTTCCTGATGTGGTTTGCTATTTCTCTTGTTAGGATGAGGTCCTTCTCCTATTTCTAATAAGATTGCTGGGGCATAAAAGGGTCATTGATAGGGCCTCTTTTCAATGTCTTTGGTTTAAGAACCAAAGATCTTTACCCTCGTTAAGATGATGTTAACCTCCTATTTAAGAATCGAAGGCCTTTACTTTCCTATAAGATCTTCATCGACATCAAGACGAGGTCTATCTCCTATTCTTGATGTGGTTAGCTATTTTTCTTGTTAGAATAAGATCCTTCTTCTATTCCTAATAAGATTGCTAGGATACAAAAGGACCATTAAGAGGGCCTCTCCCCAATATCACTGGTTTAAAAATCAGAGATCTTCACCTTCATTAAGATAAGGTTAATCTTTTATTTAAAAATCAGAGGCCTTCATTTTCATTAAGAATGAAATTTGGTTGAATAGTTTCCTACCATTGCACAGTTTGGCACCAAAAAGATAGAATGTTAAAAATGAGAGAATTTTATTAAGTATGGGTTCATTGATAGTACATCCATAAGTTTTCTGAATTCCATAGCTATGGGCATACAACTCCTCCGAGCTCCTTTAGATAATAATACTTAGGTCGAGCGATTTCCACAACCTTATATGGCCCTTTCTTGTTTGGGGTGAGTTTTCTTGATGTTATGGTTGTGAAATGTTCGCTCACTGAAGTACTAGATCTTCCACTCTGAAGGCTTTGCTCTTGACTTTAGAGTTGTAGTAGCGGGCCACTCTTTGCCTATATGCTACTATTCAAATTTGGACTTTCTCTCACTTTTCCTCCAATAAGTCGAGGTTCACCCTGAGGTATTGCGAATTTCTCTATTCATTGAATGCTTTGACTCATGCTGAAGGGAGTTTAAGTTCTATTTGAATGACTACAACTATTCCGAAGGCTAGGGCAAATGGAGTTTTCTCGGTTGGCAATCTCTGAGTGGTTTTGTAAACCCAAAGTATATGATAGAGTTCATCCACCCAAGTTTCTTTCGTCCTTTCAAGTCTTGCCTTTATCCCTTGTAACAAGGTCCTGTTGGTCACCTTGACCTCACCTTTCGCTTGTGGATGAGCCATTGAGGTGAAGTGGTGGGAGATATTCAAATCCTCCTAGAACTCGACAAACTTTATCCTCATAAATTGGCTCCCATTATCAGTAATTAAAGTTTGAGGTAGTCTAAATCAATAAACTATTAACTTTCAGATGAAATCTTGCACTTTTGCTTTAGTAATTTTAGCTAGAGGTTTGGCCTCAACCCATTTGGTGAAGTAGTCATCGCCACTAAGAGAAACTTTTGCTGTCCAAATGCCATGAAAAAGGGCCTGAGTATGTCCATTCTCCATTATGCAAACAGTCATGAGATGCTCTGAGGTGTAAGTTGAGAAGTCAATTATCTTTGAATGTCAGCATTTCTCTGACACTGATCACATTTCCTCACATACTCCATAGCATCATGATGCATAGTCAGCCAATAGTAGCCCTGTCAAAGTAGCTTGTGAGATAGAGCTCTGGCTCCCAAATGATTTCCACATATCCCTTCATGAACCTCCCACAGTGCATAGTCAGCTTCAAAGGGTCTGAGATATTTTAGGAGTGTCAGAGAGTATGACCTTTTATATAGTTTATTCTCATATAGAACATATCAGAAGGCTTGATTTCTCAACTTTCGAGCTTTCCTTGGATCTTAGGGAAGGATGCCATCCTTGAGATATGCAAGAAATGGGTCTATACAATTGAGCTCTTGGTCGACCTGCATTATAGTCTGAGATTCCTCTGAGTTCAAACTCTTCAGAACTTCAAAGAAGACTTCTTTAGGCAATTTGTTTGGAGCTAGTGTGGCTATCTAGGAGGGAAGGTCGGCCCTAGTATTCTCCGCTCTTGGGATTTGTTGAATCTCAAAGCTACTGAAGGTCGAGATCAGGCTCATCACTTTTTTTAGGTACTTCATCATGTTTTCTTCCAGAGCCTCATAATGATTGCTAACTTATCCCACCACCAACTGGGAGTCACTATAAACTTTTACTCGGTTTGCTTCCAATTCAATATCTATCTTTAATCCTACGATTAGAGCTTCATATTCTACTTCATTATTTGTTGCAAAAAATTCAAAATGAATTGCATATTCAGCAAGAATTCCTTCAAGATTGATTAAGATCAAATCCACACCCGCTCCAAAAGCATTGGATGAGCCATCTACATACAGGGACCAAAAGTTTTTAGGGAGATCTGCTTTATCTTCAAGGGGGTTCGACTGTGACCATGAAACATTGACTTTGGGTTGCTCAGGTTCAGCTTCGTCTAGAGTGGAGTATTCTATTATAAAGTCTGCTAGAATCTGAGCTTCGATTGATGGTCGAGGTTAAAAATTAATGTCAAACTCTATGAGCTCAATGGCCCATTTTTCTATTCTTTTAGATGCATTTGTTCGATGAAGAACCACCTTTATGGGTTGATTTGTGAGAAGTGTTATGGTGTGCGCTTAAAAATAAGATCAGAGTCTTTGAGCTGCAATCAATAGAGCATAAGTTAATTTTTCTAACTTGGTATACCTAATTTTAATATCCCTCAGAACTTGGCTAATATAGTAGATTGGTCTCTGCACTTTTGCCTCTTCTTTAACTAGGATGGCCGCTAGAGCTGCTGACAAGACTGCTAGGTACAAAAATAATTTTTCTCCAAACTCAGACTTGACCAATAGAGGAGGTGAGCTTAGGTAGCTTTTCAGTTCTTCAAATGTTTGTTGACATTCGAAAGTCTAGCAGAAGTTCTTCGACTGCTTGAGGACTTGGAAGAAGGGCATACATCGCTCGGTCGATCTTGAAATAAAGCAGTTCAAAGCTGTCATCTTACCTATCAGGTACTGAACTTCTTTTATCGACTTTGGTGTAGTCAGCTCTTGAATGGCCCAAATTTTCTTTGGATTTGCTTCAATTCTATGCCTCAATACCATGAACCCCAAGAACTTTTTCAAAGTTACTCCGAAGGCACAATTGATCGGGTTCAGCTTCATCTTATATTTTCAGAGCATGCTGAAGGTCTCTTCCAAGTTTGCAATATGGTTCATGAAAGATCGACTCTTAACAAGCATATCATCCACATAAACCTCCATGTTGCTGCCAATATACTCCTTGAAGATTTTGTTCACCATGCGCTGATAAGTTACACCTACATTTTTAAGCCCAAATGGCATAACCCTATAATAATATAGACCATAATTAGTAATAAAAGCAATTTTCTCCTCATCTTTTGATGCTATTTGGATTTGATTATAACTATAGAAGGCATCCATGAAAGTGAATAGCTCATGGCCCGAAGTTGCATCCACCAACTGATCGATTCTGGAGAGGGGATAGCTATCCTTCGAGCAAGTCTTGTTCAACTTTTTGAAGTCTATACACATCCTTTACTTACTGTTTGCCTTTTTTATGAGGACCATGTTGGAGAACTAGCTTGGATAATATACATCTTGGATGAACCCAATCGTGAGAAGTTTGTCAACATCTTCCAAAATTGCCTTATATCGCTCTGATGTATAGCCATGCATCTTCTCCTTTATTGGTCGATGTTTGGGATCAATAACTAGGTGATGTTCCATCACTTCTGCATCAGTCCAAGCATGTCCACAGGAACCCAAGCAAAAGCATCCACATTTTTCTATAGGAAGGCAATGAGCTGCTTTCTAACTTCATCCCCTAGGTTGGAGCCAATCTGAATAATATGATCTTTATTTTCATCATTCAAAGGGACTACAATAAGATCTTTCATAAGCTCGACCCACTCTTCTATTAGGTCACTATGGGCATCAAGCCCATCCACCGAACAAGGATCTGGTTGTCCTCTCTCTTGCAAGGTAACTGTATAGTAGTGTCTCACCAAAGCTTGATCTCCTCTTACTTCTTCAATCCCACAACTTGTTGGGAACTTCACTTTCAAAAAATAAATTAATACCATGATTCGTAGTGCATTCAAACTAGGTCAACCTAGGATTGCATTATAGGCGGAAGGAACTCTTACCACTAAAAAATTAACATATGCCTTGGATTGCCTAGAATATCGTCCTGCCACTATAGGTAATGGAATTATCCCTTCAACCGGCACAGCATCACCAGTGAAGCCTACCAATGGATAAGTCATTGGTCCCAAGCGATTACTAAGTATGGACATTTTTTAGAAAGCATCATAAAATAAAACATCTATAGAGCTTCCATTATCAATTAGAACATGATGTACATCATAATCGATAATATTTAAAGCAACTAGAACCACGTCATTATGCAGGAATTGAACCCCTTGAGCATCTTTTTCAGTGAAAGCAATGGGTTCTTCCATCCTCTGACTTTTTGTTGGCTCTATCGATCTACTAGCTTCCCTCCATTGAAGTCCCTCAGTGATGGTATTGATGATCCCAAGTTGTGGCCGATCTTCTTACTACTATTTTCTCTTAGGTGGTTCTGGCTGCGGCAGCATCCTTGGTCAATCTTCCCTTTCTTCAGGTCGATGTCGCAAAAATCGATCAAGCTAGCCTTGCTTGATGAGCTCATCAATCTCTTGTTGGAGATTGATGCATTCTTGAGTACCATGACTATGGTCACAATGGTAGAGATAGTATTTATTGGGATTGTACTTGGTTGGATGGGACCGTTTCTTTTCTGGCTTTGACAACTGCTCCTTGATTTTCATCAGTACCTACATTTTTGAAGCATTGAGGGGGGAGTAATTGTTGAACCTTCATGATGGGGAGTTCCATCATGCCTTTTGGTCGGGGCTTCTAGGTCGACAAGCTCGAGGGGGAGTTCAGGTTTGTTGGTGCTCGAGAAGGATTCTAGAGCGCAGTCGAGCTTCACTTGACTTTTCTTCAACTACGGGTTTACTAGATTCACCCTCTTGCCACTCCTTAGCAGTCTCATCATCCTTTATTTGACAAGCTTTCTCTATCCGGGCATAACCCTTAGCCCAGGCTAGCATATTAGCAAAATTTTTAGGGTACTTCCTCTTCAGAAAGGATAGAAGATCATTCTTCTGAAGACTACCCTTCTGCATGGCTATGGCTATGGATTGGTTCAAGTTCCTGACCTCTAGTGTGGCAGTTTTGAAGTAGCTAACGTAAGCTCATATGGACTCCACTTCTTTCTGCTTGATATTGATGAGGAAGTCTGAACCTCGCCTTGAGCGTCGGCTGCTAATGAAGTGAGCTATAAACTAAGAACTCATTTGATCAAAGGAGTAGATCATACTCAGCTTCAGGCTCAAGTACTAATTTCTTGCTACTTCCTTTAGAGTTAAGGAAAAAGCTCAACATAAAATGACATCTGGTGCACCATGAAGCAGCATTATGGTCTGGATGGCCTCAAGATGGTTAATCGAATGTGAGGTCCCATCATAGATATCAAATTGAGGGAGCTTGAAGCTCAACGGGATGGGATCTTGCATAATTTAAGGAGAGAATGGAGGGTCGGTGCAGATGTCGTCGATGTGTTTAAGGCAGCATGGCAGAGCATTTGGATCCGTTGATTCATCTATTGAAGTTTCTAATTGAGAAGATTCTCTCGATCATGAATCTTAAGGGTCCTCTGGCTGAATGGTGGCAGGGATTTTTTGAAGGTCGAATCATGATTAGAGCAGGGGCACTCTACTTGCTGCTTTCCCTTTTCGAGGGTCATTAGATGGCTTGCCTAGGTGGGGCCACCCTGCATCAGGTCCCAAAACATTGACAAGGGTTTTTTTGGCTGGATAGGTGCTAGAGGTTGCTACTTGGCTTGCACCGCTTCAATGAGATCTGATAGGAACGCGATGTTGTCGTTAAGACACCATGTTTATTAGTTTAATTTGACATCTTAAAATAATTAAAAGTTCATAGATAATAGTGAGTTGGATCGAATCCACAGGGTAGGTAGTGTTTTTAGATTTAAAATCTTTGATTTTATAAAAAAAAAAGAAAAGAGAAGAGTTTTAGGATTAAAAGTGAAGTCAAAAAATAAAAAAAATAAAAATTAAAAGATGCAAAAATTTAAACTTGGTACTAAGATCTACTAGTTAGATCTTAGCATCTACTTGCAATAAAATAAAAAGCAATAATTAAAGAGCAGAAATTAAATTATAAGAAAAATAAAGAGCTTGAAATTAAAGAGCATAAAAATAAATATTACATTAAAAGTTCATAATTTAAATACATAAAATAAAAAAAATAAAATACGCTAATCTCTGATCATGGATCGGCATTGGTGGAAAGATGGTGTAGAAGCCTAACTCTTCTTCTTGGCACCCATTGCTTTGAAGCAGCCATTAATCCATAGCCTGGCTTCTCCCTATATCAAAACTTCACCTTAATCTGAGATGTTTGTTTTGAAGGCCTGGGGATCCTTAAATAGATGTTGGAGGGCTGGAGGATTTTCTCCTAGGCAATATGGGACTAAGGGCCATTTTAATCATAAAAATAAGAAGAATTTCGAGTGAAATTCAGATTAAAATAGGCCCTGAATAAGTTCTATTGAGTTCTTTTAATTCTGGCCACCAGATGGTGATCCGATGCTTTCAAAAATACCAAAAATGGATGTGTAATGGCCCAGATCAAGTTGGATTAAATTCTGACCGTTGGATCATGCTTGATGGAGAAAATTAGATCGTTGATCATGCGTCAGAGAGTTTGATCATCGTCGAGAGCTTTCTGGACCATCGGATTGAAGTCGGAATCAAGCGCTGCTGTCCGATGGTGATCTGAATGAAATCAGAAACTAAATCAGAGTTAGAATAAACATTGACCATCCGATCTTCACCGTAAGCAACCACCACCGCACGATCGTGCATTTACTGTTCCTATGGACCGCGTGGACCGACCGCACCACACACCATAGCCAATTAGTGCTCCTATCACTGAGTGAAAAGACCAAATGGTCCTATGAGCCATGATGGATTTTTTGTAAACCCTTTAAGGGTCTAGGTCCACCACGTGGCAAGCTTTGATTCGCCCATTTTTGCTGAGTTGGCGGTTCACGTTGTGCTGTAGACCGATGGATGGCTTCTAGGCTTGAGTCGGCTAGCATGGCTGGCTTGGTGCACCAGCTTGATCGACTTGGCTCGGCATGTTTGGACGCACCGGCTACTACGGCGTGGCGGCTTGAGCTGGCTTAGCCGTATGTTATTTTTTATTTATTTTTTTTTATTTCTTTAAAAATTCATATCTTTTCTGTTTTAGCTCCATTTTGCTCAAAACTTATTTTATTATGATAAAAAAAAATAAGTTCTTTCCATTGATATTAAAATTTTATTTTTTTTATTTTTTAATTAATTTTTTAATTAATAAAAATATAAATTTCTCAAAAATATGTATCAATTAATTATTAATTCTTAAAAATAAGCATAAATTAATTGATAAATTAATACTTTTATAGGTAAATTTATGGTACTTATCAAGATTCCTAGCCTGCTGTAGCAGTAGGTTGAACTGCACCATGCCCACCACAGTGGTTAGTGGAGGTTGAGGTGTCAGCGATGGGGTCGAAGTAGGCTGATCTAGCTGGGATCTTATTGGGGAGGTGGTGGATCTCTAGGTTGAAGCTCTATTGGAAAGCATCTTGATGAGTAGATCGAAAGAGGAGGACCAGAGAAGAGGTGGAAGTCGACTAAATGATTCTTTAAGAACAAGGGCAGCTTTCCCTTCCTTTAGCACCAATTTTATTAGTGCAGAAAACCATGGACATCGAAAAGAGCTGGAGTTGGAGAAGATGGGGTCACCATCGGAACCTACAAGATAATCCAAACTGGAGGTGGGGGTGGCTCCGATAGGATCCTTCGACGGTCAAGTCAGTTCTCTGATCAATAGAAATAGAGCATTTAGGGGTTTAGAAAAGAAATGAGAGCTTAGAGGAGAAGACGTATCTAGGAGATCCTTTAAATAGGCGAAGCTCATCACAAAATGATAGCGACAGTAGTAACCATCTGCTAGTGGACTACTCAGGGCAATGTGAAGTTTGTTACGGAGGATGGTGTCCATTGTCACAACTTGTCAGTCTATTGGAGATTAATAGTTGGAGTTCGGATGGAACTTCAATGCCTGTGAGCAATTAGTTAGTAGTGAAGAACTCTATCCTTAGTAGTTCTGGTGAGGTTTGGACCCCTTCAAGGTTGTCTATAGGATGACTAATGTTTGTTGAATTGAAAGTTGAACTTGTGTAGACGACGAGGTCCTTCTACTATTCAAGTCCATTCGATCGAGATGTCCAATATATGATGGTGAGCTCAACCACTGGAAGAAGTTCGATCGAAAGGAGTCTGCTAGGCGACTGGAAGGAGTTCGACTGAAAGAAATCCTGCTGCAAGGAGTCTACTAGGTGACTGGAAGGAGTTTGATCGAAAGGAGTCTGCTACGTGACTGGAAGGAGTTCTACCGAAAGGAGTCTGCTAGCTGGCTGGAAGGAGTTCGTCCAAAAGGTGTCCAGCTGCAAGGAGTTTGCTAGGCAACTGGAAGGAGTTTGGTCGAAAGGAGTCCAGTAGCAAAGAGTTCACTAGGCGATTGGAAGGAGTTTGACTAAAAGGAGTCTGGTTGCAAGGGATCCACTGCTTATAGAGGGGGAATTCGACTGCCTTTATAGTTTATTGCCAAGCAAGGTTGAATGGTCAGACTTTAATATATAAGCCTTGCAGTTCGGCAGAAGATAGAACAAAGATAGAACAATTAGAAAGGAACTCGACTGGATGGGTTCAGGTTATTGGAACACACTTCTATGAAGGAATTCGGTCATTCCCAATATCTGCTACTACTCATTAAAGAGAGCTTGACTGAAGAACTCGCTCAAGTAGGATTTGCCTAGAAAAGGAGTTTAGTTGATCGAGAATTCTGCTTATAGGGATCCCTAGCATAGGGCTAACAAAACATGCTTGTCGCAAAATAGCTTGGTTGCTCTATTTCAGTTTGGCCAACCAAAGTTCATCATGTTATCGATGGGTTTTGCGGTGGTTGGATGGAAATTGTCCATTTTTAAGGAGGTCGTTTGGCATCCAAGTGGTGGACTTCGGTGGGGGTTATTTTACCCCCAACATAGTGTGAGGATTTGTGGTGCTCCCAAGCCTTGGGAGGCCATGGGAGGAGTCAAGGGGTTGGCTCCGGAGATTCCAGGGGCTTGGTTGGTGCTTCGAAGACTTGGAACATAAGGTGAAGCAAGAAACCAAAGCCGAAGAATTAAGACTGTAGAAAGAAGATTTTCTGTAAGTTAGCCGGCTCAGTCGAAAACTGGATCGACTAAGTCTCAGAGCATAGGCAAAATAGAGAGCTGCACATTCGAAACTACTGGCACGGCACAAGACTAGGTTGGCTCAATTTTAGACTGACCCAACATAGTGAAACTTAGCTGGCTCAGTGCTGAGACTGAGCCGGCTCAATGCGCGAGCAGAGTTATGCGAGGGTCTATTTTGGATTGGCATCTGGGTTGATCCTAGGGGTCTTAAGGCTTGGTTTGAGAGGTTTTAAGGGGCCTAACTCATATATGAGTTGGATTTAGATCCAGGGGATGAGAGTATAGAAGACGTGGGTGTACATAGGCTCGATGAGTGCTTTCATGTATTGGGTTGTCCATGAAAGTTTTTGGCCGGGCCTAATGGCTATGTATAAATATATAGGTTATATTAGGATTTCATAAGGCTGTGAATGCTGTGGAATACAGACCTTTTCTCTCTCAACTCTCTTCTTCTCTTCTCTCTAGAATTGCTGCCCTAGGGTTCTTGAAGAAGCCCTAAAGAAGGGGGCATCTTCCTCAAGCCCAAGGAGGGAGGCACCCCATCATAGATCCAGGTGGAGGATTGATGGTGTACTGCCCATAGAGAACGTTGTAGATTTCTTTAAGTCCATGCTAAATATTAGGGGCTTCCACAACATGGTATCAGGGCTTGTGATGCCAAGGATGATTGCCATTTGAGTGATATCATGGAACAACAATTGGTATCAGTGCTAGGTGATGCCTGGAATGTTGTGGACGTCAATACACAATGCTACTACAATACTACAGCACTCTCTACCTATCACCTAATCATTATACACCCCAGCTTTCACCAAGACCGACCAGCAAATCATGCACCCAAACCTTCCATCCCAAGAAAAATCCTTCCCGTTAATCCTCTTAATCTCCACCTTCAACATGCTGCTCCCGATTAGTAAAACCATAGCAATAACAAAGATAGATCTGAGACATACCAAGAAATACTTGTGTAGTCTTTCTCTTCCATGCACCATCAGGCTCTGATATCAATTATTGTAGAAAATCCTAATCTTTAGCATGGACCTAAGGAGACCCACAATGTTCTCTGAAGGCCACGTACCACTGATCCACCACCTAGATCTTTGATGGGGTGCCTCCCTCCTAAGGCTTGAGGGAAGCACCTCCCTCTCTAGGGCTTCTTCAAGAACCCTAGGGCGGCAACACTAGAGAGAAGAGAAAAGAGAGATTGAGGAGAAAAAGATCTGTATTCCACAGCATAATGAAATCCTAATAAACTTATGTATTTATACATAGCAATTAGGCCTGACCAGAAACTTCCGTGGCCAATCCAATATATGAAAGCACTCATCGAGTCTATATACACCCATGTCTTCTATGCTCTCATCCCCTGGATCTAAATCCAACTCATATATGAGTTAGCTTCCTTAAAACCTCTCAAACCAGACCTTAAGACCCTTAGGATCAATCCAAACCCTAGCACCAAATAGACCTTTTGCATGTCTCTACCTAATCACTAAGCCGGCTAACTTGAGATTGGGTCGATTCAATTTCAGGCTGAGCCGACCCAGTTGCATCACATGCCAGCAGTTTCGAACGTGCACCTTTCTATTTGGCTTGACCTTTGAGATATAACCGATATAGTTTTTGACTAAGTTGGCTAACCTACAAAAATAGTCTTTTATAGTCTTGATCCCTTGGCTTTGATTTCTTGCTCCATCTTGTATCCTAGGTCTTCGAAGCACCAACCAAGCCTCTCAAGATCCTCAACACCCAGACCTTAAGCCCGTGGAGGGCTATACACTGCCTCTACCCTAGGACAACTCTTATCCTAACCTTAGGACCACACCTATTAAAGACTTCCAGAGTCAACACCTTGACTCCTCCCGTGGCCTTCCAAGGCTTGGGAGCACCACCAATCCTCATAAGATGTGGTGCAAAGGATGAGAGAGAGTCCCAATCCAACTAGATTTTCTGTGGTCAAACTAAAATTTGAACCCAATTAAATTAGAATTGATGCAATCTAATTAAGGATGATTTCTAGTCTAACTAGGAGCCCATTTAAATTCAATTAAATCATATTTAATTTAAATTTAAATTTTAATCAAATTAAAAATTATATGTACTCAAGTCCTAATCTAATAGAGAATTGTTCTTTCTTGCAATTGATTTATCCCATAAACCAATTAGACATGACCTAATCAAGTTCAAACCAAATCTAATTGAATTTCATTCAATTAGACTCGATTTCAATCCTAATGCTCGATCAGATTAAGCTAATTAGCAATCCAATTATTAATTAATCCTTCTGCAATACTTGCACTAGGTCAAACATCAATTGTATTGACTGTTTGATCTTAAAATGATTCTTAATTATTGATCAACCATCCGATTAAATCGAAACCTCTAATGTGTGTGACCCTATATATTCTAACATAAGCTAATAGCATAGGAACAAAATTCTATACCAATCAAAGTGACTACCTAGCATTGATACTTGACGGTTGGATAGATTGAACATATAAAGCAACATTCTAGAATCCCTGTAGATATGATTTTCATATAATTCATCCCCTTGACCATGAATGCTCAGAGGATGACTCAAGGTTTAATTGTTAATCCTGAATAAGTCATCCATATTGTATTTCAAAATATCAAAATCAATATATGGATTACCTTAGCCATGATTTTGCTAAATTAAAATACTGCGATGTATTATCTCCAACTCTTGGATTGGTCAATCCCATGTTGATCACACACTGACTTCACAAGTACTTGATTATGCCTAGAAATCTTCTATTACTAAATTAAAAATTTAGTTAGTCCGACACTAAAGCATAGTGAGTTGCTTGTAAGTTATCATGGTGATCTTAGATTGGAGGAACACTTATACCCATATTCCATCAGAGTTATTCTTAATAGTAGAATACTCCAAAGTTGATCATATTCAGTGATGATGCATGTCTACATCTTATCTATATGCCATACCAATATCTCCACACTCCTTAGTTAAGAGGATAATCAATCTATATGGCACATAATAATTTATACTTGATAGTTATCCTAAGTAACAACGTATCATTTGGTCGCAAACATTTTTAAGGACTAAATGATAAATCTTCTCTTTATCAATTCTAAATAGTCCTAAGAACTTTATCACAACATAGGTGTTCAGTAAAAAATATACATTTATGATGAAAAATGCTAGAATAAATATTTTATTCATTATAAATCATTTACATTTACAAAGATAGCTCAACCATCAATAGGCTGATGATTGGCTTCAGGATACATTTTCTATCGCAAGCTTCCAAAAGTGGTTGAAATAGTTTTGTCATAGTTCAAATCTAGAATCTGATCTACAAATTCTCCACTCTCAACCTTAATATCGATCTTCAAGCTCAGTTCATCCAATTCTAAGCCCCAAATGGCCTAACTTCAGATAAAGTGACACATGATGAAAATCGAAAGTATCTAACCTTTTCTTCGAACTATAGCAAATAATATCCAACCACTAGCAAGTCACGATAAATGATAGTCCACTCCCCATAACAAGCTCTGAATGGCTCGAACGACCTACTGACATTCGGTTATGGCTATCACTATCAATCTGTTATAGGCTCCATCTATTAATAGGGTCCTTCAGATATCTTTTTCTTCTTTAAGCATTCTCTCCATTTTTAATCTTATGAGTACTCCATTCTTGTTGGCCAAAATACTAACTTGACCATTGGAAGATCCACATCGGAGCTACCTTCAGTCAGGACTTTTTTTTGTAGGTTCCATTGATGAGATCCTAATTTCCACCTCTAGTAATCTTCAGCGATCGTTTATTTTCTGCACCAATAGAATTGACACTAGAGAAAGGACTTGTGAGCCCTTGTTCTAAAAAGAGTACCCAATCGAGCCATCATCCTTGATAGTCAAGCAAAAATGTATCCCAAAAGAGCCTCCTCTTGATGATCCACCACCATTGCCGCCTGACTGGAGTTGGAGCCAGCTGATCATCCAGCTTTAGTGCCTTCATTTGTACCATAATCTCCCTAGCTAGCAGCATTGGTGGATGCAAGTTACTTCAACCTACTAGTGCAACAAGTGAGAAGCCTCATGAAACACATGCAGACTATGTAGCAAGCTCCAACACTAGCACCACCCGAGAGACCATCACTGGAGCATCAAGATTTGGAGCAAAGAAGATCCACTTAGAGAAGCCAGCTAGAAAATCCAAGAAAGAAAAAATAGAGAGCTACGAGTTTCTACTCTGAGCATGATTCCACCTCCAAAAGTCCCTACCTCTATCAAGTTTTCCATACTTTAAGATTCATGATTGAGATGATATCCTCGATCAAAAGCTTCAAGAAATAAATGGATAGATCCAGGAGCTCCACCATGCAGCTCCTACCTGAATTGATGAAATTTGCATCGACCCATCGTTCACCACTCAGATTATGTAGGAGCCCATCCTGCTAAACTTCAAGCTTCCCTAGTTTGAAAGTTATGATGGGACTTCAGATCCAGTCAACCATCTGAATGTATTCTGAACCATGATGTTGCTTCATGGTGAATCAAATGTCATTTTATGCCAAGCTTTTCCATCGATCCTAAAGGGTGCAGCAAGAAACTAGTATTCGATCCTAAAATTTGGTACCATTTACTTCTTTGATCAGTTGAGCCATCAGTCTGTAGCTTATTTTGTTAGTAGCCAACATCAGAGGCAAGGCTCAAATTTTCTCATCAACATCAAGCAGAAAGAAGGAGAGTCCATCCAAGCCGATATCAACCACTTCAACACCACTGCTTTAAGGGTCCAAAATTTGAACTAACCTATTGCAATGGCCACTCTGAAGGATGGCCTCGTAAAGAATGATCTTCTCTTCTTGTTAGACAAGAAATACAATCGAGACTTTATTGATATGTTGGCTTGGGTTGAAGGCTATGCCCAAGCTAAAGAAGCCTTCAAGCTATAAGATGATAATGCTGCAAGAGAGCAGCAAGTGGGAGAATCCAATATGCCTATGCCTATGCCAAAACCAAGAGAAGGTCGACCGCATTCTAGAACTTCTCCAAAATATAGATGAACCCGAATCCCACCTCAAGCTCATCAGCGGAGAAGCCCAGATAGAAGGATGTAGCGAAACCCTCCTTCCAGAAGATTCAATAACTATGTCCCTCTAAATGCTCCAAAACTCAAGTTCTGATAGAGATTAAGGAGCAACTGCTGAGGCCAGAGAGGCACGATCTCATCCAAGCAGATGCAATCCCAACAAGTACTGTTTGTATCATTGTGATCATGATTACAATATTGAAGAATATATTCAACTCCAAGATGAAATTAAGAAGCTATTTCGATAAGGTCGGCTAGATCGATTCCTATGACGTCAACCTTAGAGACGAGAAGAGTAGCCAAGAGCTCTTCCACAACTAGAGCAACATTGGAGGGAGGCTACGAGCTCTTCAACAATATAGCTAGGGGACATTAGTAAAAAGAAGCTAGTGGATCGATAAGCCAATGAAGAGATAGAGGACTGAAGAACCTATCACTTTCACTAAAGAAGACACATAATATAAAGATTTGTGGTGCTCCCAAGCCTTAGGAGGCCACGGGAGGAGCCAAGGTATTGGCTCCAGGGAGATTAGGATCGGTGTGAGTCCTAGGGTTAGGATAGAAGTTGTCCTAGGGTGAAGATGGTGTGCTGCCCTGCGTAGACTCGAGATTTAGGTGTGAGGACCTTGAGGGGCTTGGTAAGGCCCAAGAGACCTGAGACACAAGATGGAGTAGAGGACCAAAGCCAGAAGAAGAATCAGCCAAGACAAGGGGCTGACTCATAGGTGGGCTGGGTCAGAAATGCAGTCAAGCTGGCTCAAGCTAAGACCGAGCCGATTTGGGACATAGTCGAGCGAGTTGTCTTAGGTAGATAAAAGATAGGGCTCAGGTGAGATGTAGTCGAGCTAGCTCAGCTATTGATAGAGCTAGCTCAATGGTGGCGAATAGAACTAGACGGGATTTTCTATTTGGATCTTAAAACTTGGTCCAATAAGGTCTTAAGATGGATAACTAATGTATGGTTCAGGTTTAGATTCAGGGGATGAGAGCTTGGAAGACATGGGTGTACATGAGCTCAGTGAGTGCTTTCATGTATTGGATTAGCCTAGGAAAGTTTTTTAGCTGGAGTTTGGGTTTATTAAGGTTCATGTGGTATAGCAGAAATCCTATGATATATAAACATAGGTACTGTAATCTTTATAATAAGTGGAATCAATATAGAGCTTTTCTTCCTAACTCTCTTTTCTCTTTTCTTTCTGATTCCAATGCCAAGCTCTAAGTGCTGCCATCAACTTTTGCACTTCTTCATATTTCTAGATTAATATCCAGGTTCGCGTAAGAGATCGAATCTACGACTGTGATTTCAAGCAGCCATAGGCACAATAATTGGTATCAAAGCAGTACCAATTCTTCTAATACTGAGTGTGCTGAAGATCAGATCCAATTAGCATGCAGCATGTATGGAAAATGATGAGAATACCCCTGCTAAGCGGTCGATAATAAGCTGCATGGTTTTCTAACGTCAGCAGCACGTGGGGTGGGTCGGCTGGCATTAGGCGGCTTGCTCTAGCTTAGCATGCCGATTGGGAAGAAAGCGCCGATTGCTATGGGCTTGACTAGAATTACCGACTAGGCTGAGCATGCCAGCCGAGCTAGTTTTTATTTTTAATTTAATTTTATTTTTTATTTCTTTGAATCTTTGTACAAGATCCATTTTAAGTCAGATTTGCTTCAAATTTATTTTATTTGAACTAAAAAAATGAGCTCTTTTTATTACTGAACATATTTTCTAAAATAGATGAATAAAAATATTAATTTTTAAAAAATAAAAATAAATTAATTCATAAATTAATGCTTTTATTAGTATTTTTATGGTACTTATCAATTACTAACTAGAACATCAAATCTAATTAAAACTAATTCTTCTCTCTCTTTTTAGCTCTAGATTTAGGACTCCTTAGGACTCTTCTTTAGAACTCTCTTCTTTCTCTTCTTTTTTCTTCTATAAAAAAAATTATAAAAATATATATATATATATATAAAGAAAAATTTTTTGAAACACATATTAGGGTTACACTAGTACATGCATGGTAGGAGATCACTTTACCTGATCTAGTTGAACCCAATCATAAAATTAAATGACTAATTCATATTAAATCAGATAATTAAATGGCTAAAAATTTAAGAGAACCATCTAGGCAGATGCAGGAATACTTTGTCCCTTCTACTTATAACCTATCGACTTGTATCTACTTACTTGATATTCCTACAGCCCACTATGAGATCAAGACAACCATAATCCAGATGCTCCCATCTTCTTATGGAAATATCAATGAAGATCCTTATAAGCATCTAGATGAGTTTTTAGAAATCTGCTCTATGATAAAAATTCAAAATTTTTCTGATGATGCTCTTAGACTAATCTTATTCCCTTTTCTTAATAGATAAAGCTAAGTACTGACTTTGAACAATAGGAAGATCAATTCAAACTTGGGTTGAACTGCAACATGAATTTCTTAAACAAAATTATCCCATAGGTCGAACCATCAACATTAGGTGAGCTATCACTGGATTTGCTCAGCTTCTAGAAAAATAAATTCGCGAGTCTTGAGAGAAACTTAAGAAACTTCTTAGAAAATATCCATACCATAGTCTATCTAAGTGGCAAATAATTTAACTTTTTATGAAAATTTGGAAGACCAATATAGATAAATGGTAGATGCATCCTATGGAGGTGCATTCATGAACAAAAATGAGGATGAAGCCTATACCTTATTTGAAATCTTGAGTGAAAACTCAATTAACCATGCTTTGTTATCTTTTTATGAAAAGCGGGCAGGAATCTATGATTTCAAATATCCAGAATTTAGTTCTAAGGTTGACTTGAATTTGATGAATAAAGTGGACTTGCTTGCCCGAAAATTAGATCAATTCCTAATCCTAGATCAACAATCTCCTGCACTATTCATATCACCTTCTAATTATTAGGAGAATTATTTTATCTATGCCAGCCCAGCCCATCATGTGAGCAAATATCCTATGACTGTATAATTTTCACCTTTTATCCAAGAACAAGTCCAAGCTATACAAGACTACTCCCAGTCTGTTAATGATCCTTTTTCAAATTCATATAACTTAAGTTAGAGGAACCATCCTAATTTTTCTTGGATATCTCAACATACTCAGGCTCAAATCCAAATTCTACTAGTACAAAATTATCAAAATAGGCCCAATACCAGAACTATACTTATAATAGAGGTCAGCCTAGTTAGTATACTCGGCCATCATTTTATAATCAATCATCATACCCATCTCCTCAATAGATCAATCTAGCTGATGATAGATTTAATCAACTATAATAGTTAGTTCTAACTCAACAACAATCCATCACCAGGCTAGAAGCTCAAATAGGACAACTAGTTGAGTCTACCATGAGGAGAGAACTAGATCAATTATTTAGCCAATCGATTACAAATTCATAAATAACCCATCCAATGTCTACCAACCACCTGGACCTAATTATCAATCCAATATCCCACCTACGAATCCCCAATTTGAGAATACCAAAGTAATTTTTGAGCTTAGAAGTAATAGGATTCTTAAGGACCCACATCATGACCAGGTGAGTGAGCTAGTACTGATGCTAGCCAAAATAAATATATAAAAGAAGTGGTTAGTACTAAGGCTAATCACATAGAAGAACCTAAGTTTAGAATGGGTATTGATATTGATTCTAATTTAAATAAGATAGACAAAATAAAGAAGAGAATAAATGATTTACTCGAGACCTATAAACCTAAAGTCCTATTTCCTTCAGCTTTAGAAATTGTCTCTTCCTACAAAAATCAAGGGGCACACAACGAAGAACCAGTGGAGTTGTTTCAACAGGCTCATATTAATTTACCTCCAGAACTGAAGTCGTCTTTAGTCACCTTTCGTATATCCATTGCATCAAACTTAACTCCTAACCCAAAAACTTAATTCATGGGTATTTTAGAAGAACATATAGAAGAAATTATTGACAAACAAGGGTCTAAGAAAGAGGTCGCATCCTATCTTCCCATAATTAATAATAAATTTATTAATAAAGGGATTACTAGTTGTCTTCCTAAAATTGGCAATACAAAATCATTAAAATTTATCAATCTAATATTTGACTTGAAATAAGTAGACTACATTGTGTCTGCCTGAAGATGGTAAACTTAGGACTTATTGTAAGGCAAACTAATATTTAGTTTTCTTGCATCTAATTTATTATTTTAGTTTATTTTATTTTTAGGACATGTTGAATAAGTTGGAGGGAGAGCTAAATTTTACAAAGATCCATGCTGGACCACAAACATATTGAGTCAAGTATATTTTTTTGTTCTTTATTATATTTTTTATTTCTTTTCTCCATCGAGGATAATGTCGATTAAGTTAGGTGGAAGAATAATAAAATTTTTAAAATTTTAAAGATCTTAAAAAAATTAGTATTTAGCATTTAGACATCCAATTACACTTAAGAATTGATTTGAATAAAGCATTGAAAAAAAAAATTGATGCATAGATTAGAGAATTTGTGAGATATTGAGGGATCAAGTTTTAAAAAAATCTAATGAAAAGTTAAATCTAGAACATAAATATTTTTTTGAGCACTTCTAATTTCTTCTACCAGAATCAAAGAAGAGTCTACATTTTATGGGCTTGCATAGGATAACTATATATTTCTTTATAAAAAAATTAATAATTTTAAAATAACATAGTTTTCAAGAACTTCTTACTAAGTAATCGGACCTTTTTGTCTAAGCAAGCATTGAGTTTCACATCAAAAGATGGGAAGGATAAAGAAACTCATTGTAAAGCTAATTTTAACTTGTACCCAATTTAATTCGAGCTAGTAA
This sequence comes from Cocos nucifera, assembly GCA_006176705.1. NCBI lineage: Eukaryota > Viridiplantae > Streptophyta > Magnoliopsida > Arecales > Arecaceae > Cocos > Cocos nucifera. Next base: position 42,733 of record QRFJ01001405.1, read on the forward strand.
GCTCAAGGGATATTTTATACTTAGTGCCTAAAACCAACTGGTTTGTGAGTCATTAGTCCAAAACTCGCTACATGGATCAAATAGAAAGCTTAATGGATTAAGACACTCAGTAGTGGTACAATATTAAAAAAATATATTGATTTTTCACCAAGTAACTAGACCTCATTGCTTAAATAAGTAATGATATTCATGACAAAAAATGGATAATATGAATAAAAAATATCAATAAATGAAGGATGGAAGTAGTAATGCACTTGTCCATATGAATGTTTAGACGATTCAAAGATAAAAGTAGGAATAATTTAGAAAAAGTTTAGAAAAGTTAAATATTCTTTACTTAATTTTAATATTGGTAAGTAATAATACTCTGATGACATATGTCACTTATGCTGTACTAAATATTAATGGCCATTTTGAAAATTGCTTAGTAATATTTGAAACTTTAAAGTTAAAAGGTATCTAAAACTAAATTCTTTCTTTCCTCGAGGATAAGCAAAGCTTAAGTTAGGGAATGTGATAATTACCATAAATACACTAATAAAAGCACTAATTTATGAATTAATTTATTTTTATTTTTAAAAATTAATACTTTTATTTATCTATTCAAAAAATATTATCATAAATAGAAAGAGCTCATTTTTCTAGTCAAAATAAAGCAATTTGGTGCAAATCAGATATAAATTAGATCTGCTATGAATTTTCAAAAGAAAAAAATAAAAATAAAAATAAAAAAATTGGATTAGCTGGCATGCCCAGCCCAGTCGATGCGTCCATCCAAGTTGGCATGTCTAGCCAAGCCAGTGCGCTCAGCCAAGCTGGCCCGCTCCACAAGCTAGCACACTGCAAGCCATCTCGAGAGCCGCTAAGCCTCGGCCTAGCTGACGTCAAATTTCTTGTGGCTCACCATGGATCGATATATAAGAGCATTATGATCATTTCTAGGGAAAGTAGTGTGCTAATTGGCCTAGGTCTTCAATGTGCTCGGTTCATGGTGGTCTACAGGAACAATAATGCATGATCCAATGGTAGCGATGGTTCTCAATTTAAATCCAATGATAGGGACATTTTCTTGATTTGATTCGAAGGCTTCAGCCACTGTTGCTTTGATCCGACGGTCCCAAGCACTCCAACTCCTAATCCAATGGTCAGATCATGTCTAAACTTTGATCCAACACTTGATAGAAGCTCTTGATGTCGAGTCAACCCTCTAGGCTTCGATTCGACAATCATAATTTCTCCATGAGATGTGATCCAATGGCCAGAAGTTATTCTGACTTGATTTGGGTTGATTAACATCAGCTTTTGGTATTTTTTAAAGCATTAGATCTCTATTGAACGGCTAGAAGGCCCAGCACTCATAGAAGACTCTATTTGACTCGAACCAGAAACTATTTTAATATAATTTTTACTCCGATACCTCTGCATTATTCCCGTATCGGCTGATAGCAAATATCCCTCCTCTCCAACATTTATAAAAAGAACCCCATGCGAAGGTTTCAAGCTATCTTCGATCAAGAAAAAGCTGTGGTATAGGTTAAGGCTGAGCTTGGATTAATGGTTGCTTTGAGGTAGATGATATTGAGAGGAAGAGCTGGTCTTCTACACCATATCAATGCCAACACTGATCCAAGATCAAAATCACCTATTTCTAGTTTTTATTTTATTTTCTTGTTCTTTCAATTTGTGTATTTAACTTTTGAGCTTTTAAATTAATGCAAATTTTATTTCCTTGCTCTTTCAATTTTAGCTCTTTATTTTTATTATAAATTTAATTTTATTATAAGTAGATACTAAGATCTAGATAGTAGATTTTAGTATCCAAAATTTATTTTTATGCAATTTATATTTTTATTATTTATTTTTATTATAATTTTAAATTATATTTTTAATCTTTAATTTTCTTTTTAAATCTTTTTATTTTTTTATAAAAATCAAATATTTTAAATTAAAGCACTGTCTTTCCTGTAGATTCGATCCGACTCACTACTTTTTATGTATTTTTAAGTACTCAAAGAAGTTAGAATTAAATTGATAAACATGGTGTCTTAACAATAATATCGTATTCTATCAGAGGTAAAAAAAATATATTAAAAAAATATTAAAATTCTTCGATCTAATCGAAAAGATGAATATCTTTTCAATAAGTTTCTCACATATCTAGGAGAGAATGTGATTCTTTCTTAATAGACTCCTCCAGGGACATCATAGCATAGTTGTGTATTGAAAATGAGGAATTAAACTTTGTTGAACATGGTTCGATCCATAATGAGATTTGTTAGTCTGTCTGTTTTATTTTAGGGTTATGCTTTCGAGACTACATATTTTATATTGAATAATATTTCAAGTAAATCTATTGCAAGGACTCTATATGAGATATGGACTGGGTATAGGCCTACACTCTCTCACCTTCAAGTTTGTGGTTGTCCGACCTACATCAAACATTTGTATACAAAAGAACTTTGACCTTAATCCGATAAGTGTGTGTTTATAGGATACCTCAAGAAAACTAAAGGGTATTACTTCTATCATGCTGATGAACAAAAAGTGTTCATCGGTCTTAGGATAATCCTTTTAGAAAAGGAGTTTCCTGGTGAAGTTATTGTTTCCTCTAAGGTTGAATTTGAGAAAGTTTAATAGGTAGAAAAGCTAATACATTTAGCAAACCACAACTAGATTTGATTAGATCAAATCCAAAATCCATTAAAAAGGCATCATTAAGGAGATTCGGTAGAGTACCATGTTAGCTGGATAGATACTTCAGTATCTAGGTCTGGGATGGCAATCCTATTAAGCTTGATGAGAATAATAAGGATCAGATCACCTAGATGGATGCTTTGTAGTGGTCTGATGCTGAGAAGTGGCTTGGAGCCATTAAATCCAAATTAGAGTCCATGAAAATTAGTAGTGTATAGACACTAGTTGATTCACCTAAAAGGATAAAATCCATTGGGTATGAATGAATTTTCAAAAGAATCAAAGAAGTGCAGATAGGATGGTAGTGATCTATAAAGTCCGTTTGGCTATCATCTCGAAGTTGGAGCATACGTTTTGAATGTATATTTTTGTTATGAACAAAGAAAAATCCTGCATTTGTAAGTAGGCAAAAGGTTCTATAATGTTATTCCTTGTGCTATCTGTGGATGACATTCTCTTAGTCGAAAATGATATTCCAGCATTATAAAAAATAAAGATTTAGATATCATCTTATTTCTTCATGTTCAAGACCAGATATGGTGTACTCATTAAGGGTAGTAAGCAGATACCAGTTTGATCCAAGTAAGAACCCCTAGAAGATTGTAGAGACAATCCTTAAGTATTTAAGAAATACTAAGGTCAAGTGATTCATATATGGAGAAACTAACATAAAACTTATGAAATATTTTGATTCCAATTTTAGTTAGATAAAGGCAACAGTAAGAGAGCGTCGGATCATGAATTTACCCTAATTAGAGGAGCAATCTACTAGAAAAATTTCAAGCAGGATATTGTAGCCTATTCTATTAATGACATAGAGTATATCATGGCATGACATGCTACAATGTAGACTATGTGGTGGCATAGTTCATTAGCAGCTAGGAGTGGCACCCTCTACCAATGGTCCAGTCCTAATGTCACACTAGAGCCATCACTAAAGAAATGGTGCACCATAGGACCAGCATACTCTGCATCGTAATCACCTTAGATTTTGATCAGGGTGAGGTCGATCTTTAGAAGATCAACAAAAAATAAGAACTTAACCATTCCATTTGCTAAAAGCCTCAAAACTAAGAAGTTCTATGAACTCAAGTGGAAGATAGGTATTTGATACTATTCTGATTGGCTTTAGTTCAAGTAGAAGTTGTTAGAAAAATTATGCTGAAGCCAATCATCTAAGTTAGAGATGATTGAAATTAGATGTGAATTATTAAATAATAATAGTTATTTGGCTTATTCATTATAAAGGTTCTATCTTACTTAATTAAACTCCTAAATTATGATGAAGTCTTTAGAACCATAATCAATCAATAAAAAAGGATTTATCAGATGGTTCTTAAATTATTCACAATCAAATAATAAGTTATTAATAAGGATGATGACTTATCAAGTGTAGGTCACTATATGCCATATACATTGGTTGTCCTCATAACCAAATTATGTGGAGACACTGGTATGGCATCTAAGTGGGATGTAGGAGTACATCTATGTTGAATATGACCAATATAGCACTCTGCTATCAAGAGTAGCTAGCTAAGGCAAATGGATATAAGTGTCCCTCCGATTAGAGATCATCATGGTGACTTTCAAGCAACTCACTATACTTTGATGTCGGACTATCTATATTTCTAATATAGGTTCGAAAGATTTTTAGGTATAGTCAAGTACTTATAGAGTCGATGTGTGAGTCAAGATGGGATTGACCACTCCTGATTAACTTCAGGAAGAGAATGTCTTGCTATATTTTAATTTAGCAAAACCTAGGCTTGGGTAATCCTCGTGAGGAGTCATGAAATTTGCAAAATTTTGAAATACAATATGGATGACTTGTATGAGTGTCGACAGCTAACTCAAAGTCATCTTGAGCATTATTGGTTAAAGAGATGAATTATATGATAACCATAGGTCAGGGTTCTAAGAATGTTGCTTTGATAAATTCGATCTATCCGGACATTGGGTACCACTGCTAGATGGTCATTTTGATTAGTATAGAAATTAATTTCTATACTACCGACTTAGGTTCAAACCTATAGGGTTATACACATAAGAGGTTGTTACCTGATCAGATGGTTGATCAATGATTTTGAATCATTCTAAGATCAAACAATCAATACGATTGATGTTTGATCTAATGCAAGTATTGTAGAAGGATCGATTAGCAATTGGATTGCTAATTGACTCAATTTGATTAAGCAATCAGGCTGAGATTAAGTCTAATTAAATTAGATTCAATTAGAATTAGTTTTGATTTAATTGGATTAAGTCTAATTGATTTATTGGATAAGTTAATTGTAAGGAAGAATAAATTCTAATTCAATTAGGATTTGAGTTCACCTAATTTTTAATTTGATTAGAAATTAAACTAAATTTAAACATGATTAGATTTAATTTAATTAGGCTCTTAATTAGATTAGAATTTTTTATTAATTAGATTGACTCAAAACTATTTTGATTTAGATTCAAATGGTCTTGACCTAGTCAAAATAGGAAAGTCCTAGTAACTAGGACTCCTCCTTTCCTAGTGCCATCTAAGATTTTCTGTGCCCTACATAATTCCAGATTTTACATGAAATATTCCACACCTAAATGAAGTTCCCAATTCCTCACATTTGGTACTTTTGGGACCAAATTTGACTTGATCAAATTTGAATTTTGGTTTGGATTTAAACTCTATTTGGTAGAGTCCTATAAAACTAAACTACCTCTCCCTCTTTGCACCATAATTAGCCATGCCCATAATTTTTTGTTCAATGCTTTTTTCTCTATTTTTTGGCATCAGATCCAGGTTCTCCATGCACAAAAAATAGGGGAGGCATCCAAGTGTTGGACGCCCCCCAAACTCCTTGTTATAATCCCTAGTTTTTAGGGATTTTACTTGGTCTTTGAAGTAAGCTTAGGGATGCCTCCTTTTAACAAGTTTTGTGGCATGACTTATCTCTAGTTTTCCATAGAAAAACTAGGAGAAAAGAGAGAGAGGGCATGGTGGTTTGAGGTGCCTACTTCCTTAGAAAGAAAGGTTTCAATAGGACATGAAAAGTTCATATCCTTAAGAAGACAAAGATAAGAGAAGATTGTCTTATCTTATAATTTTCTTTTAGGTTATTTTTTTCTTATTTTTATATGATTTTTTAATGATAAAAATCAGAGAGAGAGAGGAAGAGGACGTGGAGGATGGATGCTCCAAGTAGTTAGGGCATGGTGTTTTGATTTGGACATAATTTGATCATGTCCTGATGAGAAAAGAAGAAAAGGTGAAGGTCTTCTCTTAGAATTTCTTTAAGAGCTCTTCTTCTCTATCTCCTTATGTGATTTTTCTATGAAAAAAATCAAGAAGTAGGAGATCTAGGATATGAAAAAAATTTTAGAGAAGAAGGTCTCCTCTTGTCTTGACATGGAGATGTCTTCAGGACATCAATAGTTGATGTCCTGAAAAAGAAGATGTGCCTTCTCTTAGGATTTTTTTCTCAAGTCTTTATTTCTAATTCTTGGAAGATCCAAGGGTTGGATTTCTTCCTTAATCCTCCACATGTTCTTCATCTCTTGGAGTATTCAAGAGATCTGAAGAATATTTTTTTGATTAACCATTAGGAGGGATCCACGAGAAGCTAAAACTTCGAGCGGATCTTCGTTTGACGAACCTCTGATCTATGTTGCAGCTTCATATGGATTACCTATAGAGGCTAGACATGTGTGCAGCTCCAAGCAACAAAGAATGACATCAATTTTTAGCCATGGTATTCTCAACCCACATGAAGGTAAGAGATCTGATCTCTTCTTGACCTAGATATGATCTAGGGTTTCTAGAATAGTTTTAGTCTAGGTATTAATTTGATTAATACCAACCATACTTAATTTATTTTTAGATTTATGTTTGTATCATGACATATTATAGATCCTGGATGTAGGGTTTAGTGATTAGATTACATACATAATTAGATTAAATTATTTAATCTATGTCTTCCGCTGCTTGTAAATTTAAAAAAATTTTGAAATGTATGTATGAAACCCTGCATGTTTTCCAACAGATAGATCTAAGAGGATGTTTGGATTATCCTAGTCCATGTACATAGAAATTATACTAATGTGGTTTAGCATGAAGAATTCTAAGAAGGGCTATCTTTTGATAGATCATGAAAATTCTCTCTCTTAGAAGGATTGTCTGACAACTCCTAAAGAGAGAGAGAGAATTTTCATGATCTATCAAAAGAGAGAGAGTATATGAGTAGAATCCCATATATCTTGATAGTGAATTCTATCTTGTATGCCATGATATGTACGACATCAGATGTGGCATACTCACTAGGAGTAGTGAGTAGATACCAATCTGATCTTGGAGAAAACTACTAGAAGATTGTAAAAATCATCCTTAAGTATTTGAGAAATACTAAGGACAATGATGATAGCTTGATGAGTCAGATTTGAAACTTATGAGGTTTACAAACTCTAGCTTTCAATCTAACCATGATGATAGCAAAAGTGTATTGGGTTATGTGTTTATCCTTAATGGTGCAGCTGATAAGAGCATGATGTTGTCGTTAGGACATCGTATTTATCATTTTAATTTTAACTTCTTAAAATAATTAAAAATAGATAGAAAGCAGTGAGTTGGATTGAATCCATAGAGAAGTTAGTATTTTAGTTTTAAAATCTTTAATTTTTATAAAAAAAAAATTTAAATAGAATTAAAGTCAAAAAATAAAATTATAAATTAAAAGTAGAAATTAAAAAGTGTAGAAAATTAAACTTAGTACTAAGATCTATTAGTTAGATCTTAGCATCAGCTTGCGGTGAAATTAGAGAACAAAAATTAATTTTATAATAAAAATAAAGAGCATGAAATTTAAAGAGTAGAAAAGTAAATTTTGCATTAATTAAAATTTAATTTAAAATTTAAATACATAAAATTAAAAAAAATAAAAATTAAAAATAAGCTGATCTTGATCTTGGATCGGTGTTGGCATTGAGATGGTGTAGAAGACCCATTCTTCCTCTCAACATCATCTACCTTGAAGCAACCTTGAACCTAAGCATGGCTCTAACCTATACCATCACCTTTCCATAATTGAAGATGCATTGATTTGATGGCCTAAGAGTCCTTAAATAGGTCTTAGAGGGCTGGATCCTTTATTTCTAAGCAATGTGGGACTAAGGAGGAGTTTAATTAGAAAATATGAAGAAATTTCCTAAAAAATCAGATTAAAAGTCCTTGGATCGAATTCTATGTAGTTTCATGAGTTCTGGCCATTAGATCTGAGTCAAATGGTCCAAAAATCATCAAAAATGGATGTCTAATAGCCTAGATCAAGTCAGAATTAATGTGGACCGATGAATCAAGTTAATTTGGAGAAGATTGGGCCATTGGATCATTGTTGGGTGTTTAAATCACCGTCGGGAGCTCTATCGGCTTTCTGATCAAGCTCTGGAATGCTGTCGACCATTCGATCACACCCTGGGAGTCTGATGTAATTTGAATCAAGATTGGAAAAAGCCTCCACCATCCAATCTTGATTTGGGCAAAATCTGACTATTAGATCGAGCTTTGAAGCATTCGGAGTCATTCGATCACACGTAGGGAGAGTTGGGAAACCAAATCAAGATAGCGAAAAGCCATGGTCATTGGATTTTCACCAAGAATGACTAGGACCGCATGATCATGCCATTCCTATAGCTGTGGACCACCTAGACCGACTGCATTGAAGACTGCAACCAATCACCATCCAACTTTGCCACTTAAAATGACCAAAATGCCCCATAAGCCGCAATAGATTTTTTTATAAACCTCTTAAGTGTCTTGGTCTGCCACGTGGCACATGCTGATTGGCCAAATTTTGCTGAGCTGGTGGCCTATGCTTGGCTTCATGGACCGGTGTGTTGGCTTCTATGGCTGAGCCAACTTGGACGGCATGCTAACTTCACTGAGCGAGCAAGTTGAGTTGATTTAATATTTTTATTTTTTTTTAAAAAAAATTATATCGAATCCATTTTAACTCTGTTTTGCTCCAAACTTATTTTATTATGACCAAAAAAATAAGCTTTTTCATTAGTAAATATATTTTTTAAAGATAATGACTAAAAATATTTAATTATTAAAAATAAGTATAAATTAATTAATAAATTATTATTTTTATTGGCTTTTTTATGATACATATCAACAGCCATCTGTTGGAAGAGTTTCAAGCAGTACATTGTGGTAGACTTAGTTTGAGGTGGAGTACATCATGACATTTGATGCTATGAAGAAAGCTGTGTAGCTGAGAAAATTCATCACCAAGCTTGGAGTGGCATCTTTCTTAGATGGTCTATTCCTACTTTACTATGATAGCACTAAAGCCATCACTCAAATGAAGAAATCAAAGGTACACCTACAGATGAAGCACAAACTGTGCTGCTACCATCTTGTCTAGGAGATTATGAAATGAGGTAATCTCAATCTTCAGAAGATTGATGAAAAGAAGAATCTAGCCGATCCATTCACTAAAGCCCTGGTGGTAAAAGAGGTCGACAACCATAAGTCAAAGATGGATATTAGATATGATACCGAGTGGCTTTAAGATGAGTGAGAGTTATTAGAAAATATATTCCAAAGCCAATTATCGTCCTATTGATGGTTGTGTTATCATTGTAAAATATAAATAATTTCTTATAAATAAAATATTTATTTTAGCATTTTTTATCATAAGTCTACATCTTTTAATGAGCTCCTCTATTGTGATGAAGTTCTTAGGACTATTTTGATTTTATAAAGAGAGGATTTATTGATTAGTCCTTAAAAATGTTCATGATCAAATGATATATTGTTACTTAGGATAACAACGTTTATCGAGTGTAGGTCATTGTGTGCTATATGAATTGATTGTCTTCTTAGCCAAAGAATATAGAGACACTAGTATGGCATATAGATAAGATGTTGGAATACATTATCATGGCACATGACTAACTCTGGAGTATTCTACTATCAAGAATAGAACCGATGGAATATAGGTATAAGTATCCCTCTAACTTGAGATCGCCATGGTAACTTACAAGCAACTTATTGTACTTTGGTGTCGGACTATCTAAATTTTTAATTCAGTGATAGAAGGTTTTTGAGCATAGTCAAGTACTTATAAAGTCGGTGAGTGATCAAGATGGGATTGACCACTCCAAGAGTTTGGAGAAAATACATTATTGTATTTCAATTTAGCAAAATCTTGATTAGAGTAATCCATGTGATGGATTTGGTATTTTAAAATACAATGTGGATGACCTATTTAGGATTGATAGTTAAACTCAGAGTCATTCTATAAGCATTCATGGTCAAGGGGATGAATTATGCCAAAACCATATCCACATGGGTTCTAGAATGTTGCTTTATACATTCGACCTATCCGACCGTCAGGTACTATTAATAGATGGTTACTTCGATTGATATAAAAATTTATTCTTATACTATCAGCTTAGATTTAAACCTATGGGGTCATACATACTAGAGATCTTGATCTAATAGGATGGTTGATCAATGGTTAAGAATCATTCTAGGTTTAAACAATCAATACAACTAATGTTTGACCTAGTGCAAGTGTTGCAAGAGGATTGATTAGCAATCAGATTGATAATTGGCTCTATCTGATTAAGCATGAGGGTTGAGATCGAGTCTAATTGAACAAGATTCAATTAGATTTGGTTAGAACTTAATTAAGTCAAGTCCAATTGGTTTATGGGATAATCCAATTACAAGGGAGATCAATTTTTGGTTCAATTAGAACTAGTGTGCACATAATTTCTAATTTGATTAAAATTTAAATTAGAATTAAATTTGATTTAATCAAATTTAATTGGACTCCTAATTGGACTAGGAATACCATTAATTATGTTGCACAAGTTTTGATTTGATTAGGCTTAAAAATTGCTTTGAGCAGTCAAAATATGAAAGTTTCATTTTGACTGGGACGCTCTCCCTTGCACCACCTTACCTTCCCATGCCCCCTTTCCTTGGGATTTGCATGAAATCCCTCATGCCTAGGAAGCCCATGCATGCCCCTATGCCCTTGTGCTTCTTTAGTTGGTAATTTATTTTGGACCAAGTCAAAACTAGTAGGTAGTTTTGATTTCAAACTCTATTTGATAGAGTTTGATAAAACCAATTCTCTATCTCTTTATGGCACCAAACAACCTGATTTTCTTTTGAATTTTTTAATGAAAATAGAGGAAAGGTTGTGTGCCAAAACCTAGGTGTCCACGCCAAAAGAAGAGGAGGAGGCGCCTAAGAGTTGGACCCCGCAAGTCGTCTTATTTGGACGTTATTTTAGGTTTTCGACCTAGACAAGGACTCTTGAATATCTCTCTATCTAAGAGACCTTTGCACATGGGATTTCTACAGAATTTTCACCAGAGAGAGAGGGCTTGGGCATGGGTCTCTTGTGTGCAAGAAGGCTCTTGGGCATGAGAAGGGTCTTGGGTGTGGGACTTTGTAAGGACACAAGTTTGTGTGTCCTATTGAGAGCAAAGAAAGAGAGAAGAAGGATCTTCTTTAGGATTTTTCTTACATCTTCTTCCATAGATCTTCTAGGGCACATGAAAATGGGACCATAGGTAGGTAAGGTGATTATTGTGGATAAAATTGTTAGATATGTGTGCCCTAGAAGCTAGAATTGGCCGACACTTGTAATACACATCTAAGAGCAAAATTATAATTTTAATTATAAATAATAAAATAAGTTATTTTCAATCATAATGTATATTTGAAAGTGTCTGTAATACATCCTTTAAGTTAATAATAATTGTTGGTGCAGAAACTCATCGTCGTCGAAGGTGGCCGGGGTCGAGGCCGCTGAGGTCGCCGTCGGGGACCTGCAAAACAAAGTTCCATCCGGAATCGAGGGTGGCTCCGACAGGACCCTCCGACGGTCAAGTCAGTCTTTGGCCAACAGGAATGGAGTGCTCGAAATGAGTTCTGGAGCTTAGAGAAGAAGAGGAGAGCTCAGAGAGATTAGAAATCAGAGAGCTTAGCCTTAGCATATTGGGAGGGTCCTTTTATAGCGGAGCTTGATGGTGACAACTGCAGCCGCGTGCTGGCAGACCGCTCAAGGTTCGGTGGAGTCAGTCTCATGAGATGGTGCCGTGTGCGGCGGATTGATGGTGATAGCCATCACCGCCTTATAGTGGGTCGCTATCGCCTATGGTGGACTGATGGTGATGGTTGCAGAGCTTGCGGCAGACTGATGGTGATGGCTGCAGAGGTAGCCGAATGAAGGGTTGAAGGCCTTTGTCGTATGCCCATTTCGGAGGAGTTCGAGCTCCTGAAGAGGAAGATTGGAGGGAGTTCGGCTCCCATAGGCGTCTGGCTGGAGGTATGCAGCTAAGGCTTGTCCGCTGAAGAGTTCGGCCGAGGGGAATCCGAAGCTCGGCCGTTGGAGAGTTCGGTCGGCTATTGGACTTCGGCTGAGGCTTGGACGCTTGAGAGTTCGATAGGAGCTCGGTCGGCCAAAGTTCGGTGAGGGCGACCGCTGAGGAGTTCGGCCGAGTGATGACTGCTTGAAGAGTTTGACCGAGGGGGCGATCGCTGAGGAGTTCAGTCGAGGGGCGATTGCTTGGGGAGTTCGGTCGAGGGGGCGACCGCTAAGGAGTTCTGGCATTGGGGGATTCCATTAAAGCCCGACCGCTTGGAGTCCAAGGAGCTCGATCGCTAAGCAGTTCGACTAGCTGAATGGGTTCGAAGGAGCTCGGATGCTGGGGGTTCCAGGAGCTTGGCCGCTAAGTAGTTCGACCGGCTGGAGGGGTTCGGTCTTGATGCTGGGAGTTTGAAAGAAGCTCGGCAGCTAACTAGTTCGACCGGCTCGAAGAAGCTCGGGCGTTGGAAGTTCGGCTGAAGCCCATCTGTCGAAGCTCTTCTACGGCTACTGGTTGCATTAGGCTGGACATCGAGCTAGACTTCGATTGGAGTGGGATTTATCCCCAACATTAGCCCCCCCACTCCCAAGTTCGAAAATCGAAGGAAGTGAGTGCAGGAAAGACGACTACCGAAGTCTTCCTCTGAGCACTGTGCTGGTTTAGGTCGAAGCTCAGGGGAGGTCTCATTTTCAACCGAGGCTGACACGGTTGCTTTCTCTAGCCAAGGTCGATGTTGAAGCTCTCCGACCGAGGTTGACATGATAGCTTTCTCTAGCCGAGGTCGATGCTCGCGTTAGGACGAGGTCCCCCTTCTGTTCCTAATGGGCTGTGGGGGCACATGCGGACCATCGTCCGAGCCTCTCCCCCCATCTCGTCCTTTGTGAACGAGGCCTTCGACCTTACTCGTGTTAGGACGAGGTCCTCCTCCTGTTCCTAACAGGCTGTGGGGGCACATGCGGACCGTCATCCGAGCCTCTCCCTCCATCTCATCCTTTGTGAACGAGGCCTTCGACCTTGCTCGCATTGGGACGAGGTCCTCCTCCTGTTCCTAACGGCCTGTGGGGGCACATGCGGACCGTCGTCCGAGCCTCTCCCCCATCTCATCCTTTGTGAACGAGGCCTTCGACCTTGCTCTCGTTAGGACGAGATCCTCCTCCTGTTCCTTAACGGGCTGTGGGGCACATGCGGACCGTCGTCCGAGCCTCTCCCTCCATCTCGTCCTTCGTGAACGAGGCCTTCGACTTTGCTCGCGTTAGGACGAGGTCCTCTCCTATTTCCTAATGGGCTGTGGGGGCACATGCGGACCGTCGTTCGAGCCTCTCCCCCATTTGGTCCTTCGTGAACGAGGCCGTCGACCTTGCTCGCGTTAGGATGAGGTCCTCCTCCTGTTTCTAATGGGCTGTGGGGGCACATGCGGACCATCGTCCGAGCCTCTCCCCCTATCTCATCCTTCGTGAACGAGGCCTTCGACTTCGCTCGCGTTAGGACGAGGTCCTCCTCCTATTCCTAACGAGCTGTGGGGGAACTTGCAGATCGTCGTCCGAGCCTCTCCCCCTGTCTCGTCCTTCATTAACGAGGCCTTCGACTTTGCTCGTGTTAGGATGAGGTCCTCCTCCTGTTCCTAACGGGCTGTGGGGGCACATGCGGATCATCATCCGAGCCTCTCTCCCCGTCTCATCCTTCGTGAATGAGGCCTTCGACTTTGCTCGCGTTAGGACAAGGTCCTCCTATTCCTAACGGGCTGTGGGGGCACATGCGGACCGTCGTCTGAGCCTCTCCCCCATCTCATCCTTCGTGAACGAGGCCTTTGACTTTGCTCGCGTTAGGATGAGGTCCACCTCCTGTTCCTAATGGGCTGTGGGGGCACATGCGGACCATCGTCCGAGCCTCTCCCCCCATATCATCCTTGGTGAATGAGGCCTTTGACCTTGCTTGCATTAGGATGAGGTCCTCCTCCTTTTTCTAATGGGCTGTGGGGGCACTTGCAGACCGTTGTCCGAGCCTCTCCCTCCATCTCGTCCTTCGTGAACGACGCCTTCGACTTTGCTCGCGTTAGGACGAGGTCCTCCTCCTATTCCTAATGGGCTGTGGGGGCACATGCGGACCATCATCCGAGCCTCTCCTCCCATCTCATCCTTCATGAACGAGGCCTTCGACTTTGCTCGCATTAGGACGAGGTCCTCCTCCTGTTCCTAACGGGCTATGGGGGCACATGCGGACCGTCATCCGAGCCTCTCCTCCCATCTCGTCCTTCATGAACGAGGCCTTCGACTTTGCTCGCATTAGGAGGAGGTCCTCCTCCTGTTCCTAACGGGCTGTGGGGACACATGCGGACCGTCGTCCGAGCCTCTCCCCCCATCTCGTCCTTCGTGAACGAGGCCTTCGACTTTGCTCGCGTTAGGACGAGGTCCTCCTCCTATTCCTAACGGGCCACTTTCGCTCATTTCTTTCTCCTACCATCAGATAGTTTTTTCGTCTAGAAACAATATTATTGAGTGGGAAGAATTTTACCGAGGGGAAGCTAATCGCAGTGCATTTCCGTTCGAGGGTCGTCGGGGTGTTGTTCCTCGGATTTCCCTCGGGCAGTAAGTCCCATCTAGACGACCTCCTCTATCTCATGCTGGCCTCCTCAATTTGGAGCATGCTTCTCTTGGCTTTGACGCTGGAAGGTGATGAATCACCGATGTACCAAGCTCCTCCCGAGGGTGATGTTGATGACGCCGCGAGGCGGCCGACCTTCTTATCTTTTCTGGTTATGGCAGCGCCTTTAGCCGATCTTCCCATGCTTCAGGCTGGCATCGGAGGAATTTATCCCATCGTCCTTTTTGATGAGCTCTTCAATCTCGTCTTGGAGCTGAACGTATTCCTCAGTGTCGTGGCCGTGGTCGCGATGGTAGGGGCTTTACTTGCTTCGATCGTGCGCGTTTGGGGAGGCCGTAGTCCTTCAAGTCCTAGCGGCTGGCTCTTAACTTTGTCAAGAATTTGAGTTAGAGGAGCAGGGCGTGGTTGCGGAACCCTTCGGGAGGAGGATTTCTTCGTGCCCTTATGTCGGGGCTTCCATCCTGGTGAGCTCGAGGAGTTCGGGCTTCGCTTGCGTGGAGCTTCATTCCGCTTTCCCGCGAAACTTTCTGCGGGAGAACTTCATGCTTCTTTGTCTGGACTTCCTTGCTCGCAGGGAGGGGGTCGGCTTTGCTTGCCCAAACTTCATTGCACCTCCCGTGAATTCGCTGTAGCGACATACTACGAGGGGGAGTTCGGCCTCGCTCGCCCCGGCGTGGTCTCGAGTGCGGCCGAACTTCATTTGGGTGATCTCCTACAGAGTTCGGCCTCCCTTATGCCGAACTTCATTCCGCGGGGGGGGACTTCGTTCCGCCCTCACTTGCGCCGAACTTCATTCCACGGGGGAACTTCGTTCCGCCCTCACTTGCACCAAACTTCCCTTGGATGATGAGCTTCGAAGGGAAGTTCGGCCTCACCGAACTTCACTCGGCTCTCCATCGTCTACCAGCTGCCCTCTTAGGGATTCCTCGTCTTTCGACTTGAAGGCTTCTTCCGCACGGGCATATCTCTCGGCCCGAGCCAGCAGATCGGCGAAGTCTCTGGGATACTTTTTTTTCAGAAAAAATAGCAAGTTATTTCTCTGAAGGCCGCCCTTGAGTGTGGCCATCGCGACAAACTGGTCCAAGTCCCGGACTTCCAATGCCGTGGCGTTAAACCGGGTGACGTAATCCCAGATGGATTCCTCCCGCTTCTTCTTGACGTTCATCAGGAAGTTCGAACCTCAGCGCGGACGTTGGCTGCTGATGAAGTGAGCCACAAACTGACTGCTCATTTGGTCAAAAGAGAAGATCGTACTCGGCTTTAATGTCGAGTACTAGTTTCTAGCTACTCCCCTTAAGGTAGATGGGAAAGCTCAGCATAGTATGGCGTCTGAAGCACCGTGGAGCAGCATCATGGCACGGAAGGCCTCCAGATGATCAACCGGATCAGAAGTTCCATCGTAGATTTCCAATTGAGGGAGCTCAAAGATCGGTGGAACAGGTTCTTGAATAATTTAGAGAGAGAAGGGAGGTTCGGCATGGACGTCCGCATGATGAGCCGAGGTGATGCGGCCGAGCTCTTCAATACGTCGGTCCATCTCCCGTAGCCTGCAATCGAGGGCGTCATCTTGGCTGCAGATCTTCGGGTGCTTCCGACTACGAATGGGGAAGGTCTCCCCTAGAAGATAACAATGATCCAAACATGGATCCCTGGCCCTCTATTTCCCCTTCTCCGGGGCGACCGGTACGCTGGCCCTGGTACTCTTCCTTGGGGCCGATTCCCAATGTTCCAATGGTGGGTTTCCTGGTGGAGTCGCCACTAGGGGCTACTGTATAGCCTGCAATATCTCCGTGAGGCCACGGACCTATCGGACAAGTAGGTCGAACTGCTTCACATCCACCGCACATACAGGTGGAACCTGAGCTGTCGGGGCTGAAGCAGGGACAGACGGATCTAGTTGGGATCGGGCCGTGGAGGCCACTGAGCGCCGCATCGAAGCTCTCCTAGGAGGTATTTTCTCTTCGGAAGAGAAGGAAGATCTCTGGAGAGGGGAGGAAAGTCGTCGAGCACTCCTTTAAGAACAAGAAAACCCCGGAGGTTCGATCCCTTCTTCCAGCGCCAATCTGTTGGTGCAGAAACTCATCATCGCCGGAGGTAGCCGGGGTCGAGACCGCTGAGGTCGCCGTCGGAGACCTACAAAATAAAGTTCCGTTCGGAATCGATGGGGGCTAGCTTCGGCAGGACCCTCCGACGGTCAAGTCAGTCTTCGGCCAATAGGAATGGAGTGCTCGGAATGAGTTTCGGAGCTTATAGAAGAAGAGGAGAGCTTAGAGAGATTAGAGGTCAGAGAGCTTAGCCTTAGCATATCGGAAGGGTCCTTTTTATAGCGGAGCTTGATGATGACAACTGCAGCCGCGTGCTGGTGGGCCGCTCGAGGTTTGACGAAGTCAGTCTCACGGGATGGTGCCGTGTGCGATGGATTGATGGTGATAGCCATTGCCGCCTGACAGTGGGTCGCTATCGCCTGCGGCGGACTGATGGTGATGGCTATAGAGCTTGCGGCGGACTGATGGTGATGGCTGCAGAGCTAGCCGAATGAAGGGTTGAAGGCCTTCGTCGCGTGCCCATTTTGGAGGAGTTCGGGCTCCTAAAGAGGAAGATTGGAGGGAGTTCGGCTCCCATAGGTGTCTGGCTAGAGGTATGCAGCTAAGGCTCGTCCGTTGAAGAGTTTGGCTGAGGGGAATCCGAAGCTCGGCCGTTGGAGAGTTCGACCGGCTGTTGGACTTTGGCTGAGGCTTGGACACTTGAGAGTTCGGTAGGAGCTTGGTCGGCCAAAGTTCGGCGAGGGCGACCGCTGAGAAGTTCGGCCGAGTGACGACTGCTTGAGGAGTTCGACCGAGGGGGTGACCGCTGAGGAGTTCGACCGAGGGGCGACTGCTTGGGGAGTTCGGCCGAGGGGGCGACCGCTGAGGAGTTCGGGCGCTGGGGAATTTTGTTAAAGCCCAGCCGCTTGGAGTCCAAGGAGCTCGGTCGCTAAGCAGTTCGGCCAGCTGAACGGGTTCGAAGGAGCTCGGATGCTGGGTGTTCTAGGAGCTCGGCCGCTAAGTAGTTCGGCCGGTTGGAGGGGTTCGGTCTTGACGCTGGGAGTCTGGAAGAAGCTCGGCAGCTAACTAGTTCGGCTGGTTGGAAGAAGCTCGGGCGTTGGGTGTTCAGCTGAAGCCCGTCTGTCGAAGCTCTTCTGCAGCTACTGGTTGCATTAGGCTGGGCATCGAGCTAGACTTCGGTTGGAGGAGGATTTATCCCCAACAATAATGATAGTTCATATTTTCAAGAGTTGAAAATTTAAGATATGAATTTTTATTATTAAATCATAAAATACTTTCGACCGTAGGATCATCATGAGGATGGTGATTGATCCAGAAGGTTGGTGTACAATCGCTTCTTTAGGATAGATGAGTCTTGAGTCCATAGTGTAGAGTCACTAGAGTGAGAGTATAGGTACTCGTTAGAGAATAAGGGCACTAAGCGTGACTATCTTCAGTAGTCATGAGGAAGTCTACCTTCTTGTTGATGATTGGCTCGAAGCTGTAGTGGTGTGTTTGGTTCTTTGACCTAAGGTACATCGACAGTTCACCTTGAGGGTGTTATATTTTAACTACACCATAACTTGGTCTCCTAGCCATTCGGAATCTTGAGGTGTATCTTGGCTAAAGTATGTTCATTGTAGGAATTGGATTACACAAATAGAAGATCTATCTACCTCGGTAGATGAGGAGCAGTCTTATGATGATCATGAGAATCAAGTCCATAAGCCCATGGCCATGGTAGAGTAAAATAATAAAAATAGTTTTTATTAGGATTTTCACATTGGACTTGAATTGAATGATTAATTCATATGATGGAAATTAGGGTTTGATGAGATCACCTTAACCCTAATCCGATCAGGGCTCAAGATAGAGGAACTTAATCACATAGGTAACTGCACCAAGAGATTTATTTTCAGTTCTGATGGGTTGCCACCATATACTGTTGAGTGTCACTGATGGATTTTGGGAGCAATTAGAATGATTTGGATGATTGATCATACTAGTTGTCTAAATAAAAAAAATTCTGATCCATCGAAAGGTGTTTCGATGATGTTGATGATAGAGATCACGACGTATCCCATTACCATACGGAACTGAATCTAACTGGGTCACACAAATAAGGGTTTGAATCTGGATATCATTAATTAGACTAACCCAGTTCAATTGATTTAAATAAAGATTCAAATTAGGTTCAATGAAATCGTGCTAGCACACGATTGAGCCTAATGTTCTCCTTCAACAATCATTAAAGCTTATCTCAACTGAGCAAAATATGTTTGAGCTCACTTAGGAACTATTACTTGGTTTGATTGGAGCTTGTCCATATTAGAAAAGAATTGTTTTAATTTATCAGATAAATTTGAGACAACACCTGCCATTTTTCGTCACTTGCTAAATCTTATCCTTTGACTTTGGTCAAATATTGACCTTTGACACTTAGACATCTGCTCATATGTCACACACCCATAGAAGAGAATATGGGGCTTTGTCCCCCTACTAAAAAGTAGAAAGAGAGGGGGTGCATGCCTAGGGAGGCGTGCACTCCATGAGGATCATGCTTGGAGTTCTAAATAGATGGGACTCCAGGTTGCTTCATGCTTTCAACTTGGGTGGTGCCAAAGAGTCCTCTTTGATCAGTCTTCGTGCCATCTAAGGAGGTTTGTGAGGAACTCTAATCTGATTGGATCAGATGATGTCATCACATCAATCAGATTTAGATCTGATTGCATAAAGAGCCATGATTGGTCGGGATGATGTGGCACTGCTTGGCACAATAGGATCAATATAAACCCTATCTATGCCTAGGATTGAGAGGTTCTATCCTTTGCCCATGCCACAAGGCTTCTCTCCCTCCCTCTCCATGCCACCTTTAGATCCTCTCTCTCCTATGCATGTCCAAGAGTTTTTCGGTGCAAGTTTGGTGCGATCTGAGCAAAAAAAAGGTAATAGAAAAGGAAGAAGGCAGCACTGCTGCAAGAGGCAATGGCTGATCTTTAAAAACCATTTTGAAGACCTTCAAGATCAGATCTAAATTTGATTTTTGGAGGATAGATTGTCAAGGAGAAGATCTCTAAAGCCTGTCCAAGTGGATATTGGTTGAGGTCAGATGCTTGTGTGGCTGCATCCAGAATCTCAGGCAAACATCAGGATCATCACAGGGTAATAGAATTATCCATAATAAAGGTATAATTAAATTAGATTTAATTAATTTTATTTTATTTTATTTTATCAGATTGATAAAATTAGATCTGAAGAGTCTCAGATCTAATTTAGATCTAAGAGAAAAATTTTTGAAATATCCCTCTTGATCAATTCAAATCTTAACGAACCTAACCTGGGAAACAAAATTTTTTCCTTCAACTAGTATCAGAGCCAGGGTTTCAAAATTTATTAGATCTGATTTTATTTTAATTTTGATTTGATAATTAGATGACTTCAAATATCACATGAGATGTGATTAGATCTAAAATCAAAAAATTAAAATTAAATAATTTAGATCTAAGATGTATGAGATGCATGTCTAGACTAGAAATAGAATTATTCTGTGTAGTCTAGCATAATCATAATTTTAATTTAATTAATTATAATTTTTAAATCTATTTATTTATTATTTTTTAAAATTATAAATATTATAATTAAATCTAAAAAATAGAAAATAAAGTTATTTAATTTTGCTCATATGAGATATGATAAATGCATGTTTAAACTAGTTGTAGAATTATTCTACAAAGTTGTCTTGAATAAATTTAATTTGATATGATCAAATTTAAATTTTATTTTTTAGATATTTATGAGATAATTTAGATCTAAAAACATGCATGATATGATACATGAGATATATGCAAAACATATTTTTAAGTTAGATCAATTTTTATATGTGATATATGATGTAGATCTAACTAGTTTTATAGATTTATCATGTTTCTAATTAAGGCATTCCCCTTGGCCGTCTGATCATAAGAATAAAGAAGGATTTAAAGATCCTATTCTTAAAGAAAAATCCTATTTTCTGGGTCAGGTTCATTCAGATCTGATTGAATCAAGAGAGATATTATAAAAATTTTTCTCTTTGTTCTAAATCAGATCTGAGAATTTTTAGATCTAAGAATTTTTCTCTTTGGCGCACCTAGGTAGAAACCCCGAAGCAACCTGGAGTCCCATCTATTTGGGACTCCAGGCATCACTATTCATGGGCGCACACCTCCCTAGGCATGCACCCCTTATCCTACTACCTTTTAACAGGTGGATTGGTCCAAATGTTCTCTCCTATGATGGCTTGAGACATGAGCAGATGTCTAAGTGTCAAAGGTTAATTTTTGACCAAATGTCCAAAATAGGATTTACCAGGTGATGAAAAATGGCTAGTGTTGTCTCAAATTCATCTCATAAATTAAGATAACCCTTTTCTAACCTGAACAAGCTCTAGTCAGACCAAGTAAAGGTACCTGAGTGAGTCCAAACATATTTGGCTCAGTCGAGACAACTTTTAATGATAATTAAAGGAGAACATTAGGCTCAATCGTGTGCTAGCATGATTTCTTTGAACCTAATTGAATCTAATTCAAATCAATTGAACTAGATTAGTTCAATTGATGATATCTAGATCCAAACTCTTATTTGTGTGACCCAGTTAGGTTTAGTTCTGTATGGTAATGAGATATATCGCAATCTCTATTATCGACATCATCGAAACACCTTCCGATGGATCAAAACTTTTTTGATTCAGATAACTAGTATGATTGATCATCTAAATCATTCTATTTGCTCTCAAAATCCACCAATGACACTTAGTAGCATATGGTGGCAATCCATCATAACTGAAAGTGAATCTCTCGGTGTAGTTATCTGTGTGGTTAAGTTCTTCTATCTTAAGTTTCGATCGGATTAGGATTAAGATGAACTCATCAAACCCTGATATCCATCATATGATTAATCATTTGATTCAAGTATAATATAAAAATCTTAATAGAAACTCTTTCTATTATTTCACTCGACCATGCCCATGGGCTTATTGACTTGATTCTCATGATCATCATAGGGCTATTCCTCATCTACCGAGGTAGATAGATTTCCTCTTGGTGCAATCTAATTCCTACAATGAATATGCTATAGCCAACGTACACCTCAGGATTCTGAATGGCTAGGAGACTGAGTCATGTTGTGGTCAAAATATAATACCCTCAAGGTGAACTACCGATGCATCTCAGGTCAAAGAACCAGATACACAATTGTAGCTTCGAGCCAGTCATCAATGAGAAGGTAGACTTTCTAATGACTGCTCGAGGTGGTCACGCTCAGTGCCTTCGTTCTCTAATGAGTACCTATACTCTCACTCCGATGTCTCTACATCATAGACTCAAGACTCATCTACTATAAAGAAGCGATTGTACACCAACTTTCCAGATCAATCACTATCCTCATGATGATCCTATGGTCAGGAGCATTTTATGAGTTAATAATGAAAATTCCATATCTTAAATTTTCAACTCTTGAAAATAAGAATTATCATTGCCATTAACTCAAGGGATGTATTACAGGCACTAAATATACATCATGATAGAAAATAATTTATTTTATTATTTATAGTCAAAATTATAATTTTATTCTTAGAAGTGTATAACAAGTGTCAATCAATTCTGGCTTCTAAGGCACACATATCCAACAAACTCTCACTTGACCTAAAGCCAATTGGCTACAAATCTAAGTCCCATCTTCTCAAGGTAGGTTTCGATCTTCTACTAGTCTAACGGCTTTGTAAGTAGGTCTGTCGCAATATCTGCAGAGTCGACTCTCTTAACCTCAACATATTCCTTCTCAAGGTAATCATGGATGAGGTGATATCGCCGCTTGATGTGTTTGAATTTCTAGTGAGACCTCAGCTCCTTAGCAAGGGCTATGGTATCATTATTGTCACAATACAGAGGAATGACATCTGATGGCATCACTCCAATCTCTGCGGTGAACATCTTATACCAGAATGCCTCCTTCACAGCTTCTGATGCAGCGATGTATTCTACTTCCATGGTAGAATCTGCTATTACTGTATGTTTGAAACTCTTCCAACTGACAGCACCACCATTACACACAAATAGAGTCCCAAATGTTGACTTTTGATCATCTATATCGAACATAAAATCTGAGTTTGTATAACCCTGGACTTGGAGTTCTCCATTACCAAAAACCAAGAACATATCCTTAGTTCTTCTTAAGTACTTAAGGATACATTTCACAAAAGTCCAGTATTCTTCACCTAAATTCGACTAATATCTGCTCGTGACACTCACAGCATGGGCTATATCAAGTCGCGTACATAACATGGCATACATGAGGCTTCTATTGCAGAAGCATAAAAGATCTTGTTCATGCATTCTATCTCCTCAGGTGTGCTAGGGCACATCTTCTTAGAGAGATGAATGCCATGTCTGAAGGGTACCAAACCCCTCTTGAAGTTTTCCATGCTAAACCTCTTTAGCATCTCCTCTATGTACTTCTTCTATGAAAGACCTAGCATCCTATTAGATCTATCTCTACAGACTTTGATTCCAAGAATGAAGGATGCTTCTCCTAGATCTTTCATGGAGAATTCTTTAGATAACCATATTTTAACTATGGTCAACATGGGAATATCATTCTCAATAAGAAGGATATCATCATGTATAGTATGAGGAAGACAATAGTGCTCCCACTGACCTTTCTAAAAATACATGGTTCCTCCTCATTCTTGATGAAACCAAATAATTTGATCACATCATTAATACAAGTATTCTAGCTCCGAGATGCTTGCTTAAGTCCATATATGGACCATTGCAGCTTGCATACTTTATGATCAGTATCACTAGATGTGAAATCCAGTAGTTATTCCATATAGATATCTTCCTTAAGATATCTATTTAAGAATGCCATTTTCACATTCATTTGCCATATTTCATAATCAAAATCTGCTATAATAGCAAGCAATGTGCAAATGGATTTAAGCATGTCTACTAGCAAAAAGGTATCTTGATAGTTAATGCCTTCGCATAGACTATAACCTTTTGCCACTAATCTAGCTTTAAATGTCTCTATATTTCCATCTGCACCAATCTTTCTCTTATAAATCCATTTACACCCAATAGGTACTATACCTTCTGGTGGATCTACCAAGGTTCAAACTTGATTTGAGTGCATCGAATCAATTTCTGACTTCATTGCCTCTAACCATTTCTCGGAGTCGATATTTGATATCGTTTCGTTATAGGTTTTGGGATTATCACCATGAGCTCCATTACCTATGAGGAACATTTTCTCTACTTTATCTAAAATAGTACCTAAGTACCTCTCAGAAGGATGGAAAACTCTTTTCGATCTTCGAGATGGAGTAGGTAGTGATTGTATTGGCTCAACCTGATTTGATTCCAAATGGTCCTTAGCTTTCTGCTCTTAGGAGACTTTCTCCTCTAGCTTGATCTGCTTTCTAATGCCGCCATCTGGAATAAACTATTTTTCAAGAAAGATGGCATGTCGACTCACAATCACATTATGATCTTCTGAAATGTAGAAATAATATCCTAATGACTCTTAGGATATCCTATGAATCGAGCTCTAAAGGATCTATAATCTAACTTGTCTACTTGTTGTCTTTTGACATGAGCTGGACAATCCCAAATTCTGAGAAGACTCAAACTTGGTTTCTTACTATGCCATATCTCATATGGTGTGGTAGGAACGATTTTAGAAGGAACCCTATTCAACAAATATATAGCAGTTAACAAATTATCCCCAAAAAAAATTAGGAAGGTCTGTGAAGCTTACATCGATCGGACCATATCTAGTAGGGTCCAATTTCTCTGTTCTAAAATTTCATTGAGTTGACGTATTTCAGGTGGAGTCTATTGGAAGACTATGCCATTCTATTTGAGATAGTTCAAGAATTTCTGACTAAGGTATTTACCTCCTCGATCCGATCGAAGAATCTTAATGGATTTTTCAGTTTGCTTTTCTACTTCATGTTTGAATTCTTTAAACTTTTCAAAGGCTTCTGACTTATGTCTCATAAGATAAACATACCCATACCGAGATAAATCATCGATGAAGATTATGAAGTAAATAAAATTGCCTTTAGTCGGCATCAAATGGGCCACACACATCAGTATGTACTAGGGCAAGCAAATCTATAGCACTTTCCCCATATCCCACAAAAGAAAGTTTAGTCATTTTGCCATGAAGACATGATTCACAAATTGGACATGACTCGAAAGTCAATGGACTTAATAATCCAATTTTCTTCAATTTGCTAATCCTATCTTCTGCTATATGACGTAGTCTAAGGTGCCACAGATACCTATCATTTGGACTATTCCTAGGTCGTTTTGATTTTATGGCATTCATATTTTGCTCGATATTAAAAATAGATGCATCAATATGTAACTGATAAAGATCGTTAATAAGGAAACCACTTGCAATTTTATTTTTTTCATAAAGAATGTTACAATGGTCCTTAAGAAAACTAATTACATAGCCTTTTTGTGCCAAACATGAAATAAAAATCAAATTTCTGCTTGCTGCAGGCACATAATAACAATCCCTAAGTACTAAATCTAAATCAGATGGTAGTCAAAGAGGGTAGGTTCCCACGGCCACAGCAGCAACCCTTGCTCCATTTTCAATGTGTCGGATCATCTCACCATCCCTCAGCCTCTTGCTATCCTCAAGATCCTATATGAAAATGGACAAATGAGCACTAGAACTAGAGTCAAGCATCCAACTGGATGTAGAAGAAATTGTAAGGTTAGATTCAATAACAAGCATACCTTCAGAAGGATCTACCTCCTTATTCTTTAGGATGGCCAGGTATGTAGTGCAGTTCCGCTTCTAGTGGCCGTCAGTGTTGCAATGAAATTATTTTTCTTTGTCAGCGGTCTTCCTTTTCAGCTCTGCCTTCTTTTTCATTCCTCCTTCCATCTTCTGCTTTTTCATAGACTTCTTCTTCTTTTCAAAAAACTTTCTCTTGGAAGAAGTCTATTCCATAGCAAATACTGAGCCTTTAGAACCTTTCATTGAAAGCTCAGCAGTAACCAACATGCTCATAAGCTCGGTCAGAGTATTTTGATATTTATGCATATGGTAGTTTATGATGAACTGCCCATATGCATCAGTCAAGGATTGTAGAATTATATCATTCTACAGATCCAGGTCCAACTTCACTCTGAGCTTCTCAAGCTCTTCCAAGTCCTTGATCATCAGAAGATAATAATCTTGGACTGACTGTCCATCATGCATTTTAGCCTTGAATAGTCATTTGTGATCTGATATTTAGCTGCATGACTCTGTTCATCAAATATCTCTTATAGGTGAGCCAACATTTGGTAAGCAGTCTTGATATCTTCATGTTGGCACTGAAGCTCACCAGACATCGAGCCCGATATGTAGTATCTGGTCTTGTTATCTTCATCCATCCACTTGTCTAGAGATGCTCTCTATTCAATGGATGGACGAGCTAGTAAGGTGGGGGGATCCTAGTTCAATACATGAGTTAACTTCTCAAAACCCAAAATGATTTTGAAGTTTTGGAGCCAATCCTTATAATTAGGTCTAGTCAATCTATGGGTATTTAGGATACGTGCTAGTGGATTGGATGCAGACATTTTTCTATAGAGAGTCAAAGTTTCTAGTTAGATATTGTAATTAAGACTAGACCAATTTATTTAGGAGTTTAATTTTTAAATAAATTAGCTTCCACTATTTTCTCAGATCCTTACACTCCCTCTATAGAGATGCGAAAATCTTCATGATTATAGATTTCTAATGGGTAGTGCAGTCCCACCAACTGACTCATCACCTCACCTAACAATTATTGGTGATGGGTTAGCCAATGAGTGGACAACTCTTGTCCAATGATTCTCTAATCATGGTGCATCCAAACTTGATCGTTAATTTATGAATCTCACCATGCTTGAAATATTGATCCACTCCTTAGTTAAGTCAGACCCACCAGTTGCATAGATTGGATTCCTAATTAAGTCTCTCACTGTATCCAGAATATTGAGCCCAATTTATCCTCCAGCCCATAGCATCCAATGCCTAATAGACATGGTTGCATCTTTTCAGTGTAATTGAACCATTGTGATCAGCTGAGAACAATCAACCCCAGAAAGGGCCTGCATATCTACAATGGTGGAAGACCTCAGACTTAATCTTTTCTTAGGAAGATTTGATTTAGGTCTCTTTAAACTCGACTTATAATAGCCATAACAATTATGACTAACCTAGTGGCAAGGATTAGCTCGGATTGTTAACCACCTTTGATCAGGACTGGATCGACAAATATGGCCAGGTAAGTGAGATCGAAGGAAGGGATATGCAATTAACTCAATAAGAATGTATTCGAGTCGAGTAGCTCCCAATTAAAATCAGTCAATCGTATCTACCAGACTTATCTTTGACACCAAATTGTTGAGCTAGAACTAATCATGTTAGCTTACAATCCAGACTCTAACCACTGAGCCTAATTAGGTCTTAGCTTGATCGATCACTCATGTGATTTGATCTTGACCCAGACTTAATCCTATTAGGTTGGTCAATTTAAGCACTCTTGATCCCATCTAATCAACTCTTGATTCAGTTTGATCAACCGCTAAACCTAATTGAGCTACCCAAGCCCAAATCCAATTTTATGAACATGTCTTAAATCTAAAAAAAAATATGTTTGAGCTCACTTAGGAACTATTACTTGGTTTGATTGGAGCTTGTTCCATATTAGAAAAGAATTGTTTTAATTTATCAGATAAATTTGAGACAACACCTGCCATTTTTCGTCACTTGCTAAATATTATCTTTGACTTTGGTCAAATATTGACCTTTGACACTTAACATCTTCTCATATGTCACACACCCCATAGAAGAGAATATGGGGCTTTGTCCCCTACTAAAAAGTAGAAAGAGAGGGGGTGCATGCCTAGGGAGGCGTGCACTCCATGAGGATCATGCTTGGAGTTCTAAATAGATGGGACTCCAGGTTGCTTCATGCTTTCAACTTGGGTGGTGCCAAAGAGTCCTCTTTATCAGTCTTCGTGCCATCTAAGAGGTTTGTGAGGAACTCTAATCTGATTGGATCAGATGATGTCATCACATCAATCAGATTTAGATCTGATTGCATAAAGAGCCATGATTGGTCGGGATGATGTGGCACTGCTTGGCACAATAGGATCATAATAAACCCTATCTATGCCTAGGATTGAGAGGTTCTATCCTTTGCCCATGCACAAGGCTTCTCTCCCTCCCTCTCCATGCCACCTTTAGATCCTCTCTCTCCTATGCATGTCCAAGAGTTTTTCGGTGCAAGTTTGGTGCGATCTGAGCAAAAAAAGGTAATAGAAAGGAAAAGGGCAGCACTGCTGCAAGAGGCAATGGCTGATCTTTAAAAACCATTTTGAAGACCTTCAAGATCAGATCTAAATTTGATTTTTGGAGGATAGATTGTCAAGGAGAAGATCTCTAAAGCCTGTCCAAGTGGATATTGGTTGAGGTCAGATGCTTGTGTGGCTGCATCCAGAATCTCAGGCAAACATCAGGATCATCACAGGGTAATAGAATTATCCATAATAAAGGTATAATTAAATTAGATTTAATTAATTTTATTTTATTTTATTTTATCAGATTGATAAAATTAGATCTGAAGAGTCTCAGATCTAATTTAGAATCTAAGAGAAAAATTTTGAATATCCCTCTTGATAAATTCAAATCTTAACGAACCTAACCTGGGAAACAAAAATTTTTTCCTTCAACTAGTATCAGAGCCAGGGTTTAAAATTTTATTAGATCTGATTTATATTTAATTTTGATTTGATAATTAGATGACTTCAAATATCACATGAGATGTGATTAGATCTAAAATCAAAAAATTAAAATTAAAATATTTTAGATCTAAGATGTATGAGATGCATGTCTAGACTAAAATAGAATTATTCTGTGTAGTCTAGCATAATCATAATTTTTAATTTAATTAATTATAATTTTTAAATCTATTTATTTATTATTTTTATAATATAAAATATTATAATTAAATCTAAAAAATAGAAAATAAAGTTATTAAATTTTGCTCATATGAGATATGAAAATGCATGTTTAAACTAGTTGTAGAATTATTCTACAAAGTTGTCTTGAATAAATTTAATTTGATATGATCAAATTTAAATTTTATTTTTAGATATTTATGAGAATAATTTAGATCTAAAAACATGCATGATATGATACATGAGAATATAGCAAAACATATTTTTAAGTTAGATCAATTTTTATATGTGATATATAATGTAGATCTAACTAGTTTTTATAGATTTATCATGTTTCTAATTAGGCATTCCCCTTGGCCGTCTGATCATAAGAATAAAGAAGGATTTAAAGATCCTATTCTTAAAGAAAAATCCTATTTTCTGGGTCAGGTTCATTCAGATCTGATTGAATAAAGAGAGATATTATAAAATTTTTCTCTTTGTTCTAAATCAGATCTGAGAATTTTTAGATCTAGAATTTTTCTCTTTGGCGCACCTAGGTAGAAACCCCGAAGCAACCTGGAGTCCCATCTATTTGGGACTCCAGGCATCACTATTCATGGGGCACACCTCCCTAGGCATGCACCCCTTATCCTACTACTTTTAACAGGTGGATTGGTCCAAATGTTCTCTCCTATGATGGCTTGAGACATGAGCAGATGTCTAAGTGTAAAGGTTAATTTTTGACAAAATGTCAAAATAGGATTTACCAGGTGATGAAAAATGGCTAGTGTTGTCTCAAATTCATCTCATAAATTAAGATAACCCTTTTCTAACCTGAACAAGCTCTAGTCAGACCAAGTAAAGGTACCTGAGTGAGTCCAAACATATTTGGCTCAGTCGAGACAACTTTTAATGATAATTAAAGGAGAAATTAGGCTCATCGTGTGCTAGCATGATTTCTTTGAACCTAATTGAATCTATTCAAATCAATTGAACTAGATTAGTTCAATTGATGATATCTAGATCCAAACTCTTATTTGTGTGACCCAGTTAGGTTTAGTTTCTGTAATGGTAATGAGATATATCGCAATCTCTATTATCGACATCATCGAAACACCTCCGATGGATCAAAACTTTTTTGATTCAGATAACTAGTATGATTGATCATCTAAATCATTCTATTTGCTCTCAAAATCCACCAATGACACTTAGTAGCATATGGTGGCAATCCATCATAACTGAAAGTGAATCTCTCGGTGTAGTTATCTGTGTGGTTAAGTTTCTTCTATCTTAAGTTTCGATCGATTAGGATTAAGATGAACTCATCAAACCCTGATATAATCATATGATTAATCATTTGATTCAAGTATAATATAAAAATCTTAATAGAAACTCTTCTATTATTTCACTCGACCATGCCATGGGCTTATTGACTTGATTCTCATGATCATCATAGGGCTATTCCTCATCTACCGAGGTAGATAGATTTCCTCTTGGTGCAATCTAATTCCTACAATGAATATGCTATACGCCAACGTACCACTCAGGATTCTGAATGGCTAGGAGACTGAGTCATGTTGTGTGTAAATATATAATACCCTCAAGGTGAACTACCGATGCATCTCAGGTCAAAGAACCAGATACACAATTGTAGCTTCGAGCCAGTCATCAATGAGAAGGTAGACTTTCTAATGAACTGCTCGAGGTGGTCACGCTCAGTGCCTTCGTTCTCTAATGAGTACCTATACTCTCACTCCGATGTCTCTACATCATAGACTCAAGACTCATCTACTATAAGAAGCGATTGTACACCAACTTTCCAAGATCAATCACTATCTCATGATGATCCTATGGTCAGGAGCATTTTGAGTTAATAATGAAAATTCCATATCTTAAATTTTCAACTCTTGAAAATAAGAATTATCATTGCCATTAACTCAAGGGATGTATTACAGGCACTAAATATACATCATGATAGAAAATAATTTATTTTATTATTTATAGTCAAAATTATAATTTTATTCTTAGAAGTGTATAACAAGTGTCAATCAATTCTGGCTTCTAAGGCACAATATCCAACAAACTCTCACTTGACCTAAAGCCAATTGGCTACAAATCTAAGTCCCATCTTCTCAAGGTAGGTTTCGATCTTCTACTAGTCTAACGGCTTTGTAAGTAGGTCTGTCGCAATATCTGCAGAGTCGACTCTCTTAACCTCAACATATTCCTTCTCAAGGTAATCATGGATGAGGTGATATCGCCGCTTGATGTGTTTGAATTTCTAGTGAGACCTCAGCTCCTTAGCAAGGGCTATGGTATCATTATTGTCACAATACAGAGGAATGACATCTGATGGCATCACTCCAATCTCTGCGGTGAACACTTATACCAGAATGCCTCCTTCACAGCTTCTGATGCAGCGATGTATTCTACTTCCATGGTAGAATCTGCTATTACTGTATTGTTTGAAACTCTTCCACTGACAGCACCACCATTACACACAAATAGAGTCCAAATGTTGACTTTGGATCATCTATATCGAACATAAAATCTGAGTTGTATACACCTGGACTTGGAGTTCTCCATTACCAAAACCAAGAACATATCCTTAGTTCTTCTTAAGTACTTAAGGATACATTTCACAAAAGTCCAGTATTCTTCACCTAATTCGACTAATATCTGCGTGACACTCACAGCATGGGCTATATCAAGTCGCGTACATAACATGGCATACATGAGGCTTCCTATTGCAGAAGCATAAAGATCTTGTTCATGCGATTCTATCTCCTCAGGTGTGCTAGGGCACATCTTCTTAGAGAGATGAATGCCATGTCTGAAGGGTACAAACCCCTCTTGAAGTTTTCCATACTAAACCTCTTTAGCATCTCCTCTATGTACTTCTTCTATGAAAGACCTAGCACTTATTAGATCTATCTCTACAGACTTGATTCCAGAATGAAGGATGCTTCTCCTAGATCTTTCATGGAGAATTCTTTAGATAACCATATTTTACTATGGTCAACATGGGAATATCATTCCAATAAGAAGGATATCATCATGTATAGTAATGAGGAAGACAAAGTGCCTCCCACTACCCTTTCTAAAAACATGGTTCCTCTCATTCTTGATGAAACCAAATATTTGATCACATCATTAATACAAGTTTCTAGCTCCGAGATGCTTGCTTAAGTCCATATATGGACCATTGCAGCTTGCAAACTTTATGTTCAGTATCACTAGATGTGAAATCCAGTAGTTATTCCATATAGATATCTTCCTTAAGATATCATTTAAGAATGCCTTTTCACATTCATTTGCCATATTTCATAATCAAATCTGCTATAATAGCAAGCAATGTGCAAATGGATTTAAGCATGTCTAGCTAGCAAAAGGTATCTTGATAGTTAATGCCTTCCGCTAGACTATAACCTTTTGCCACTAATCATGCTTTAAATGTCTCTATATTCCATCTGCACCAATCTTTCTCTTATAAATCCATTTACACCCAATAGGTACTATACCTTCTGGTGGATCTACCAAGGTCAAACTTGATTTGAGTGCATCGAATCAATTTCTGACTTCATTGCCTCTAACCATTTCTCGGAGTCGATATTTGTATCGTTTCGTTATAGGTTTTGGGATTATCACCATGAGCTCCATTACCTATGAGGAACATTTTCTCACTTTTATCTAAATAGTACCTAAGTACTCTCAGAGGATGGAAAACTCTTTTCGATCTTCGAGATGGAGTAGGTAGTGATTGTATTGGCTCAACCTGATTTGATTCCAAATGGTCCTTAGCTTCTGTCTCTTAGGAGACTTTCTCTCTAGCTTGATCTGCTTTCTAATGCCCATCTGGAATAAACTATTTTTCAAGAAAGATG
The DNA here is from genome assembly GCA_006176705.1 of Cocos nucifera. Lineage (NCBI taxonomy): Eukaryota > Viridiplantae > Streptophyta > Magnoliopsida > Arecales > Arecaceae > Cocos > Cocos nucifera. Next base: position 75,280 of record QRFJ01001405.1, read on the forward strand.
GATGTCGACTCACAATCACATTATGATCTTCTGAAATGTAGAAATATTATCCTAATGACTCTTAGGATATCCTATGAATCGAGCTCTAAAGGATCTAAATCTAACTTGTCTACTTGTTGTCTTTTGACATGAGCTGGACAATCCCCAAATTCTGAGAATGACTCAAACTTGGTTTCTTACTATGCCATATCTCATATGGTTGGTAGAACGATTTTAGAGGAACCCTATTCAACAAATATATAGAGTTAACAAAATGATCCCAAAAAAATTAGGAGGTCTGTGAAGCTTACATCGATCGGACCATATCTAGTAGGGTCCAATTCTCTGTTCTGAAATTTCATTGAGTTGAGTATTTCAGGTGGAGTCTATTGGAAGACTATGCCATTTATTTGAGATAGTTCAAGAATTCTGACTAAGGTATTTACCTCCTCGATCGATCGAAGAATCTTAATGGATTTTTCAGTTTGTTTTCTACTTCATGTTTGAATTCTTTAACTTTTCAAAGGCTTCTGACTAATGTCTCATAAGATAAACATACCATACCGAGATAAATCATCGATGAAGATTATGAAGTAAAAAAATTGCCTTTAGTCGGCATCAAATGGGCCCACACATCAGTATGTACTAGGGCAAGCAAATCTATAGCACTTTTCCCCATATCCCACAAAGAAACCTAGCCATAAGGAACCCTGAAGGTGTATGTTGGCTATGACATGTTCATTGTAGGAACTGGATTGCATCAAGATGGAATCTATCTACCTCGGTGGTAGAGGAGTAGCCCTATGATGATCATGAGAATCAAGTCCAGAAATCCATGGCCATGGTAGAGTGAAATAATAGAAAGAGTTTCTATTTAGATTTTCACATTGGACTCGAATCGAATGATTACATCATATGACAGAGACTAGGGTTTGATGAGTTCACCTTTCCCTAATCTGATCGGGGCTCAAGATAGAAGAACTGAATCACATAGGTAGCTGCACCAAGAGGTTCACATTCAGCTCTGATGGGTTGCCATCATATATTGCTAGGTGTCACTGGTGGATTTTGGGAGCAATTAGAATGATTTAGATGATCGACCATTCTAGCTGTTCGAATCAGAAGAGTTCTGATCCATCAAAAGGAGTTTTGATGATGTCGATGATAGAGATCATGACATATCCCATTACCATACAGAACTGAACCTAACTGGGTCACACAAACAAGGGTTTGAATCTGGTGATCATCAATTGAACTGATCTAGTTCAATTGATCTGAATGAGATTCAATTAGGTTCAAGGAAATCGTGCTAGCACTCGATTGAACCCGACGTTCTTCTTTTACTATCACAAATAAGTTGTCCTGACTGAGCCAAAGGAGTTTGTGCTCAATCAGAGGCCTTCATATGGTCTAACTAGAGGTTGTCCAAGTTAGAATAGGTTGTCTTATTTGTAAGACATTACCTGCCATTTTTGGTCACCTGCCATTTCTTGTTCTTTGACTTTGGTCAAAAGTCTACCTTTGACTGGTCAAACGTTGACCATTGACCCTTTGACTTTTGACCATGTCATGTACCTATTGGAGAGCTGGTGGGGGCCTGTCCCCCTGCCAGAACCTGGCAAGGAGAAGGACGCACGCCAAGGGTGGCGTGAGCCCAAGTAGGAGGCGCCTAGGAGTCCTTGTTGGACAAGGACTCCACCTCCCTTTTGGATTCCAATCAGAGTTCTACTAAGAATCCAGTTTGACTGGTCTTAGGCGCCCTCTAAGGAGGAATCCAGGGATTTCTATTCCAACCAATCAGATTTAGATCTGATTTCACAAAGGGTTGTGATTGGTTGAGAGGAAGAGGAGTTGGATCACAAGAGGTCTATAAATAAGACCCTGCGCCCAACCCTAATTAGAATGCAATTCAATTGAGAAACCCCACGCCCCAAGGCTGCCTCTCCCCTCCTTCTCCACGCCATAGTCTCTTTTCCCCTTGCTCTCCACGTCCAAAAGAGTTTTGGACTTAGGTTGGTGCGATTCAGATCAAGGAAAGGCGATCAAAATCAAGAAGGCTGCGCTGCTGCAAAAGGACGACTGCAGATCTTCAAAAGAGTTTTGAAGATCCTCCAGATCAGATCCAGATCTGATTTTTGGAGGTGTGATAGAGAAGAAGAGGATCTCCAGATCCAACTCGAGTGGATACCGATAGAGGCCAGGCGCTTGCATGGCTAAGATCCAGAACCTTCCGCTGCAATCAGGATCATCTACAGGGTAATAGGATTATCCAAATCAGGTAAATTAAATTTGATTTAATTTATCTTGTTTTATTTTATTTATTAAAATAATAAGAATCAGATCTAAAATATATCAAGATCTGATTGAGATCAAGAGAAAATTTTTGAAATATATCTCTTGATCTAATCAGATCTGGACGAACCTGGACCGGAAAATCAGGATTTCCCTTCACATAGATGTAGTAAATAGTTTGCTGCATAATTTTATCTTTCAGATCTATATGAATGCATGCACATTATGTCTAGATCCTTAGTATAGGGTTTAATATTCTATTATGATCAGTAGGTAATTAATTAGGTTAATTATTTTTTTTTATATTTTTGCTATTTTCTAAATTTTTTTTTAAAGTAGCACTGTAAACTCTGCACTATTTCCTTCAAATGGTATCAGAGCATGGTTCGCTAAACATGATATGCTTGCATGTTTAGATTGATAATTTAGATTTGATCTAAATATTAACCTAATAATCTAGTTAATTAGATCTAAAAATTAAAATTATGATTGCATAGACCGTAGGTTGTCCTGCTGTAGGGTTTACCCCCTACAGTGTAGGTTGTCTTGGTATGTGCTGATTTAGATCATTAAATTATAAAATTTTAGATTTGATCTAAAAAATTTTTTGATTTGATTATATAATTTTAATCTAATTTTAATCATGAATAAGAGTTTAAATTAGATCTAATTTGATTCATGATTTTTATGTATTATACATAATTTTAGATTAAATCCTACAACTAATGTTGTTTTTAAATCGAGCCGATTCAATTTTGAAGTGAGTTGACTCAATTGGTGAACAATGCCAAGTTGTAAAGAATTTTTTAACATTTAAAAAGTATTTTTAAAATGTCGAACCCTAACTTTCAGCCCATAAACTTAATTAAAATTAAGTGAAATGATTTAGTGTCTAGAATTATGAATTAAGATCCTAAGTCATTAATCATAAACTTGTGGGTTATTGGGTTAGATAAATTAGATCCATAAATTGGATTAGACCTAAGATTGGTTAAAGAATGGACTAATTTAGAGTAGTTGATCAAATCTAATTAAATGTTAATTTAGATTAGGTCAAGGACTCTATAGACTCAATTATAATAGTTATAGTTGGTCATGTCTATGCCTTTAACAAGGATCAAATGGACTTGATTCATGGCTATGCGGTCGAATCCACAATTACTAGGTTGGTCAAATTGAAACTAATAAATTGGATGGTATCTAAGATAAGTTTGACACTTTGACCAGTGGTTTTTAATTGAAAGCTACTCGCATTGGTTTGATCTTTGACGAGTTAATGGCATATCCCTTCTACTGATCTCACTTACTTGGCCATTCTGATGAATTAGATTTTGATTAGATCACTTGACGATTTAGGCTCACCCATGTCAATTAGGTAAATCAATCTGACTGATTTAGGTGCTCCTAATGCCAGCCTAGATTAGATCCTTTTTTATGTGACTTTATGAAGTCAGTGAGAGGATCAAAATTGGCACACTAAATTTCTCCCTCTTCTTAAAATATGTTAACTAAATCCTCTAAAATTATTAAATCCTTAAAAATAAAATAGTTATATAGATAACTAAATCATAGCATTCCATTAAGTTGAGTGATAATGGGTTCATTAGTATAATGATCATTGGAGGCCCAAAGGCTTGATGATTTTTGACTAATAAAATTATCATTCATAAAATGATAATTTGGTTAAGTCTTTCTGATGATTATTTAGCTAGTCGATCAGAGTCGGACCTAATCATTTATTAGTTAAATTAGACCAAATATAGTCATATTATTGGTTGGACCTAATCGGACCTTTTCAGTGAAGGCCAAAGCCTACTGATTAGGTCTCCGAGGTAAAATCAATATTACTAAAAGTTATTTTGAGAAACAATTAATTTTGAATCTATCCATAGATGCACATGGGTTGACCATCCAATATTGGGCTCATATATAGTCTATGTGGATTCTAGTACCCACTAAAAAATTAAAGTAATTCCTCGAATTGGAGGTAGAGGCTATCAATTCGTATAAAGTAGTTGGAGGACCTATAGACTAAAGTCCAAGTCTTTAAAATAATTGATTCATATACTAATTAAATTTGATTTTTCTTTTTGTGCAGAAATGGCTACTAACTTGTCACTCCGATCATTGTTAGACAATGATAAATTAATGAGACCCAACTTCGGTAGCTGGTATCGTAAGTTGAATTTCATCCTAGAGCATGAGCGAATACTTTATATAATAATAGATCCAATACCTGAGGCGCCAGCTCTGAATACTAGAAGAGTGGTATGAGATACTTATCAGAAGTGGCTCAACGACCGCACCACCATTCGATGCATAATGCTGGCGACAATGAATGACGAGTTTAGCCATAGGTTTGAAAATGCCCAGCCATAGGAGATGCTTCAAATATTGAATGACTCCTTTGGCACACCTGACAATGTTGAAAGGCGCAAAATAAGTTGTGCCATTTTCAACACTCAGATGAGGGATAGGGCTTCAATCACCAATCATGTATTGTACATGATCGAGATGATTTAGTACCATAGCAAGCTAGGCTTTTCCCTACACGAGTAGCTTGGTAAGGATGCGATCCTTAATTACTTGCCCAAGTCTTTCCTCCCTTTCATGACTCATTTTAGAATGACAAAGCCTACAATCAACTACCATGGCTTGTTGGGATTGCTGCAGAACTTTGAGAAGGATCACTAACTTCATAAGAAGATGGTGAATATGAGAGGGTCTTCTTCTAATCGTTGACCCTTTAAGAAAGAGAAGAAGAATAAGAAGAAGAAGAACAAGAAGGTGTAGCCAAATGTCAGAACGACTACATAGGGTCAGACCAAGAAGCACAAGCCCGATCAGAGCCAGACGAAGTGCTTCTTCTATAAGAAGCAAGGGCACTGAAGAGGAACTGTCCTCTGTACATTGCCTTCCTAGATCCAAACAGGCCAAGAAAGAAGCAAGTGGTTGCTGGGCAAGATAACTATATGATAACACTTTACAATTTTTTCTTATTTGATTCTACTACCTGTGTATTAGATACTGAAAGTCTTTATCATATTTGTAACTCGATGTAGGGTTTGCAGGTTAGTAGAAGATTTGATCAAGATGAGAGGTTCCTGAATGTTGGAGATCGAAGATAAGTTCCAATTCTAGCTTTAGAAATCATGAACCTTATAATCAATTTAAATAAAGTTATTCTTAATAAATATTATTTTTATCCAACTTTCTTATTGAATATCATTTCTGTAGGTCTTTTGACCATGAATGATTATGAAATATCAATTAAAGAAAAATTATATAATATCATTTTGAATGGTGTTACAATTTTTATTGAATGATTGAATAATAGTATTTATTTATTAACTATGCTTGTTAACATGGTTCAATCCTTCGATAAACGCTCTAGAATTAGTGATGTATCCAAAATCTACCTTTGGTACTATAGGCTGGGTCATATTAACAAGAACAGAATAAACAAGTTAGCTCAAGAAGAAATTCTTAATGTTAGTGATTGTGAATCACTTCCGACCTGTGAGTCTTATCTTCTTAATAAGATGACCAAGTCATCTTTTACTAGAAAGAATGAATGAGCCACTGAACTCCTGAGTCTAGTACATTCAGATGTATGTGGATCTATGAGCATAAGTGCCAGAGGTGGATACTTCTACTTCATAACCTTCATAGATGACCTATCGAGGTATGGGTCAATTTAATGAAGCATAAGTCAAAGTCGTTTGAAATATTCAAACTATTTCAAAATGAGGTAGAGAAGCAAATTGGAAAAAGTATTAAAATTCTTCGATCTAACCAGGGGGTGAGTACCTTTCCAATGAGTTTTTGACATATCTAAGAGAGAATGGGATTCTCTCCTAATGGACCCCTCCTGGAACACCATAATATAATGATGTGTTTGAAAGGAGGAATCGGACCCTATTGGACATGGTTCGATCCATGATGGGGTTTGTTGGTTTGTCGATCTTCTTATGCGAATATGCGCTTGAGTTAGCTTGTTACATTCTAAATAGGATTTCGAGTATATTTGTTAATAAAATACCATATGAGATATGGATAGGGCGTAAGCCAGTGTTTTCACACCTTAGCGTTTGGGGGTGTCTAGCTTATGATAAATGTTTAATGATAGACAAGCTTGGACCTAGGTCTGATAAGTGTGGTTTTATAGGTTACCCAAAAAAAGTCAAAGGATATTACTTCTACCTTGCTGATGAGCAAAAAGTATTTGTCAGCCTTAAGATAGTCTTTTTGGAAAAGGAGTTTCTTGGTGAAGGAACTAATACCTCTAAGATCGAACTTGATGAAGTTCAGCAGGTGGAAGAATGGACACAAGTTGTTGAACTTAAGCTGGATCTGATTAGATCAGACCTAGAGCCTATTGTAGATGCATCCTTAAGGCGATCTGGTAAAGTACCATGTCAATCGGATAAATATTATAATTTTTTGGTCCGAAATGGAGATTCTATCAAACTCGATGAGAACGATTAGGACTTGATTACCTACATGGATACAATGCAGAAATCAGACTCTAAGAAATGGCTTAAGGTCATGAAATCCAAAATAGAGTCCATGAAGCTCAACGATGTATGTGATAAGATCGCGATGTTGTCATTAAGACATCATATTTATCAGTTTAATCTAACTTCTTAAAATAATTAAAATTACGTAGATAGCAATGAGTCAGGTCGAATCCATAGAAAAGATAGTATTTTTAGATTTGAAATCTTTGATTTTTGAAAAGAAAAAGAAAAGAAAAGAATTTTGAAATCAAAAGTAAAGTTTGAAAATAAAAAATAAAAATTAAAAGGTATAAAAATTTAATCTTGGTACTAAGATCTACTAGTTAGATCTTAGCATCTACTTGCAATAAAATAAAAAATAATAATTAAAGTGCAGAAATTAAATTATAATAAAAATAGAAAGCTGAAATCAAAGTAAAAAAAATAAAATTTTTATTAATTAAAATTTTAGAATTTAAATACATAAAATTTTAAAAAAATAAAATAAAATAAAATAGCCTGATCTTAGATCTTGGATCGGCATTGGCAGAAAGATGGTGTAGAAGCCTAGCTCTTCTTCTCGACACCCGCTGCTTTGAAATGACCATTAATTCAAAGCCTGGCTTCATCCTGTACCAAAGCTTCACTTTGATCGAAGATTCTGAACTCTGGAGGCCTGGGGTCTTATTTATAGGTGTTGGAAGGCTGGAGACTTTTTCTGCAGGCAATGTGGGACTAAGAAGGTCTTTGATCATCAAAATATGGAGAAATTTAAGTGAAAATTAGATTAAAAGGAGTCTTGAATGAATTCTATTATTCTGGATGAAACCTGGCCATCAGATATAGATCAAACGATCCTAAAAATGGAAAAATAGGATGTGTATCGACCTAGATCAGGTCAGATTAAATTCTAGCCATTGATCATGCATTGATGGAGAAAATCTGGCCACTAATCGTGCGTTTGGAGTCCTGATCACCGTTGGGAGCTCTATCCATCGTCGAATCATCCCCTGGATCGAGTGCGACCATTGGATGGCGATCCATATGAAGCTAATTTCAAATCAAATTTGGTTTTAAACCTTCACCATCTGATCTTGACCGCAAGCTACTACAGCCATCCGATCGTGCAATTATTATTCCCATGGACCACGTGGACCGGCTGCATCGCACACTGCAATGAATCAGTACCTCCTGTCATCGAGTGAAAAGTCCAAAATGCCCTATGAGCCATGATAGATTTTTTGTGAACCCTTTAAGGGTCTAGGTCCACCACATGTCGCTTCGTGATTCGTCGGATTCTGCTGAGCAGATGGTTTATGTCTGGACCATGGATCGATTGACGGCTTCTGCGGCTTAGTCGACTTGCATGACTAGCTTGGCACACTAGCTTCGTTGGCTTGGCTCAGCGTGTTTGGATGCGTCGGCTGATATAGCATGACAGCTTGAGCCGACTGAGCCATATATTAATTTTTATTTATTTTATTTTTTAAAAAATTTATATCTTTTCAATTTTAGCTTCATTTTGTGTGAAACTTATTTCGTTATGATAAAAAAAAATAAGCTCTTTTTACTGATTATAAAATTTTATTTTTTAATTTTTTATTATTTTTTAATTAATTTTTTAATTAATAAAAATATGAATTTCTTAAAAATATTTATAAATTGATCATTAATTTTTAAAAATTAATATAAATTAATTAATAAATTAATACTTTTATTGGTGATTTTATGGTACTTATCACATCCTCCAACTTAAGCTTTGCTCATCCTCGAGTAAAGAAAAAATTTAGTTTTAAATACCTTTTAACTTTAGAGTTTCAAATTTTATCTAAGTAGTTTCTAAAATGGCCATTGATATTCAGTAGAGTATAAGTGAGATATATCATTAGGATATTAATACTTATCAATAGAAAAATTAAGTAAAGAATATTAAATTTTTTTAAACTTTTTCTAAATTATCCCATCTTTATCTCTGAATTGTCTAAACTTTCATATAGGTAAGTGTATTGCTACTTCCGCCCTTCATTTATTGATTTTTATTTTTATATTGCCCACTTTTTGATGCAAATATCATTACTTATTTAGGCAATGGAACCTGATTACTTGGTGAAAAACCAATATATATATATATATTTAATGTTGTACCACTATTGAGTGTCTTAATCCCTTAAGCTTTTTATTTGATCCATGTAGCGAATCTTGGGTCAATGACTCCCAAACTAGTTGGCTTTAGGGCACTAGGTATAGAATACCCCTCGGACTTACTAGCTTGAATCAAACAGGCTACGAGTTAAGACTAGCTTTACAACGAGCTTCTTTGCCCTTTCTACCTTTTGACACAGAACTCAATGCTTGCTTAAGCAAAGAGAACCGATTACTCAGTGAGAAGTACTTGAAAATTATTTTTAAAAAAAAATATATGAAGAAATGCATAGTTATCCTACACAAGCTCATAAAAAGTAGACTTTTCTTTGATTAGTAGAAAAAATTAGAAATGCTCAAAGAAAAAATATTTTATGTTCTAGACTTAACTCTTTATTGGATTTTTGTAATACTTAATCCCTCAATATCTTATAAATTCTCTGATTTATGCATCAAATTTTTTTTAAAAATGCTTAGTTTAATTCGATTCTTAAGCATAATCAAATGTCTAAATACTAAATACTAACTTTTCGAGGACTTAAAAAATTTTATAAATTTTATTATTCTCCTCTCCAACTTAATCGACTTTGTCCTCAATGGAGAAGAAAAAATAAATGATGTAATAAAGAACATGAAAGAATACACCTAGCTCAGTATATTTTTGGTCCAGCACATATCTTTGAAAATTTAAACTCTCCCCCTAACTTATTCAATGGAGCTTATTTGATCTGATAATGCTAAAAAGAAAACTAATTAGAAAGAAAGAAGCTGGGTTGCCTCCCAGGAGTGCTAAGTTTAAAATTTTCAGCCAGACTAAATAGTGATGATAGACTAATCGAGATATATTAGTTCATAAAAAACCATGGCTTCCTCCATAGATTCTATGGGTAATTCTAAGAATGGTTTTAATCATTGACCATTAACTTTAAAACAACACTATTGCTTGAGTTTTCAATCTCTACAGCCCCGCATGGAAAAACTTCTTTAACAAAGAAAGGTCCCGTCCATCTAGACCTAAGCTTTATATAAAAAAGATGTAACCTTGAATTATACAAAAGAACTTTTTATCCAAAAGTAAAATATTTTTTATGAATTGCTTGATCATGAAATACTTTCATTCGTTCCTTGTATACCTTGGCATTCTCGTAAGCTTCATTTCTCAATTCTTCTAATTCATTGATCTGAAGCTTCCTATGGTTTTTGGCTACGTCTAGGTCCATATTTAATTTCTTTATTGCCCACATGGCTTTATGTTCTAACTTAATAGGCAAGTGACATGGTTTTCCAAACACAATCCTATAGGAAGACATTCTTAGAATGGTCTTGTAGGCAGTGCGGTAAGCCCAAATTGCATCAACTAATTTCACAGACCAATCCTTCCTATTGGCATTAACAGTTTTCTCCAAGATTTGTTTGATTTATCTATTAGACACTTCAACTTGCCCACTAGTCTAAGGATGATATGGTGTGGATAACTTGTGGGTAACATTATATTTCTTCATTAATGTGGTAAAGGGTTGATTGCAAAATATGTTCCCCGATCACTAATGATTGCTCTAGGAGTACCAAAGCGAGAGAGAATATTTTCCTTAAGAAATTTAATGACCACTTTGCTATCATTGGACTTACATGGAATAGCTTCTACCCGCTTGGAAACATAATCAACAACCACTAAGATATACTCATCTCCGAAGAAATTTGAAAATGGTTCCATAAAATCAATTCTCCAGACATCAAAAATTTCAACTACCAAGATTGGATTGAGTGGCATTATATATCTCTTTGTAATCCAACCCATTTGTTGGCATCGATCATAACTTTTATAGTACACATGTGCATCCTTAAATAAATTAGGCCAATAAAATCCACATTGAAGTACTTTGGTAGGAGTCTTTTTAGATGTGAAATGACCACCACATGCTTGGTCATGACAAAATGATAGAATACTTTTAACCTCATTATCAGGTACACACCTCCAAATGATCTGATTAGGACACTATTTAAACAAATATGGATCATCCCAAATGAAATACTTTACTTGAAAAAAGAATTTGTGTTTATCCTAACTAGTCCAATGAGAAGGCACTTTACCAATGGCTAAATAATTCACAATATCTGCATACCAAGGTTCAGTGGACACCGACATAAGTTGTTCATCTAAAAAATACTCATTGATAGGTGGTTCGTTAGATGGTGCAACTATGATTCGGAACAAGTGATCAGCAATTGCATTCTTTGTCCCTTTCTTGTTCTTAATTTTTTGGTCAAATTCTTAAAGGAGCAAGATCCATCGAATTAAACGTGCCTTAGCATCTTTCTTTGCTAGGAGATGTCTAATAGCTGAGTGATCAATATAGACAATAACATGAGATCCAACCAAATAGGATCTAAATTTTTTTAGGGCAAAAACAATAGCTAAAAATTCTTTCTCCGTGGTGGTGTAATTAAGCTGTGCATCATTTAATATTTTGCTTCTATAATAAATAACTCTTAGTAGCTTGTTGATTTTTTGACCTAAGACTGCATCTATAGCATGATTAGATGCATCGCACATGAGCTCAAAAGGTTCGGTCCAGATAGGTGGATGAATGATGGGGGCTGAAATGAGTGCCTTTTTAAGGAATTCAAAAGACTCAAGGTACCTAGAAGTAAACTCAAATTTTGCTTCTTTTGCTAACAAGTTCATCAAAAGGTGAGCCATTTTGCTAAAATCGGGTATAAACCTTCTATAAAATCCAACATGTCCTAAAAATGAATGAATTTCTTTAACAATCTTGGGTGGTGGAAGAATTGCAATCAAGTCAACTTTGGCCTTGTCAATTTCTATTCCTTTCTTTGAAATTACAAGGCCAAGAACTATACCTTCTCTGATCATGAATTGACATTTTTCCCAATTAAGAACTAAATGCTTCTTCTTACATCTTCTTAGAACAAGTCTTAGATGGTTTAAGCATTCAAAGAAGCTAGATCCAAAGACAGAAAAGTCATCCATATAAATTTCTAGAAATTGTTCAATCATATCGGAAAACATGCTGATCATACATCTCTGGAAGGTTGTTGGAGCATTATATAGTCCGAAGGGCATACGCCTATAAGCAAAGGTTTCGAATGGGCAGGTGAATGTAGTCTTTTCCTGATCTTCATGGGCTATGAAAATCTGATTATAACCAGAGTATCCATCTAGAAAATAGTAAAATTCTTGTCCGTCTAACTTTTCCAACATTTGATCAATAAATGGCAAAGAAAAGTGATCTTTTCTTGTAGCTGCATTCAATTTTCTATAATCTATACAGACCCTCCACCCCGTTTGGGTCCTAGTTGGGATAAGTTCATTAGCTTCATTTTGGACTACTGTTATCCCAGATTTCTTCGGTACCACTTGTACAGGGCTTACCCGTGAACTATCAGAAATGAGGTAAATAATTTTATTATCCAACAACTTTAGAATTTTCTTTTTGACTATATTTTTCATGGTTGGGTTCAATCTTCTTTGGGCATCTCGAGTTGGTTTAGCCTCTTCCTCTAGGTGTATCCTATGTTGAACTATGGAAGGGCTTATTTCTTTAATGTCTGCCATGGTCCAACCTATTGCTTCTCAATTTTTTCTTAAGATCGCTAATAATTTTTTCTCTTAGTTAGGATTCAGGTCTGATGCAATAATTACAGGCAAGGTTTTCTCTAGACCTAAATATACATACTTGAGGTGCTTACGGACGGATTTCAACTATACTTTGGGTGCCTCTTCTTTTGATGACTCAGGTGATGGTTTAGTCATTTCTATGAGTGGTTCAATGGGAGGCTCCCATCTCTAGCAATTTTTATTATCTCCAAGTATTTTATCTAGGTTCTTATATTCATGGATTGGTCAGATACTAGATTCAAGATCGACTTTCTCATCGCTAATGTCTTTGGGTTTATAAATTTCATCTTGGACTACACTTACATTAGCATGCTTGATAGATTCCTATTCCAAATTGAAAATATTCAGCTTGATAGTCATGTTTCCAAAAGATAGATTCATAAGTCCATTCCGATAATTGATTTTAGCATTAGTAGTATCTAGGAATGGTCTTCCTAAAATCACTAGAATTTGACCCTTAGGATTTGATATTGGCTCAGTCTCCAAAATGACAAAATCAACTAGAAAGATAAAATTTCCAACCTTAATCAAAACATCTTCTACCATTCTCTTGGGGATCCTAAAAGATCAGTCTACTAATTATAATGTGATCCCTATTAGTTGAAGCTTTTCCAATCCTAATTGCTCATAAACTCAATAGGATAAAATATTTACACTAGTTCCTAAATCAAGTAACACCATCTCAATGTGGGTTTCTCCTATGACGCATGAAATTATTGGAGACCCTGGGTCCTTGTACTTTATAGGCATATGACTTAACAAATGTGAACTCACACTTGATAAGAAAGCTTTCTTTGGTACATTAGTCATCTTTTTCTTAGTACAAAGGTCTTTTAAGAATTTGGCATAAGTTGAAACTTGTTGGATCATATCTTGTAGAGGAATATTTACTTGAACTTGCTTAAATACCTCTAACATTTTATCTAAATATTTTGATTGTTTATTAGATCTTAATAGATTTAGAAAAGGAGCTCTAGAGATTGTGGGCATCTGGTTTGTTGCACTATTAGCTTCAGGAGCTTGAGTTTGTGAGATAGATTGTTCATTGGGTGGCTCAACAGACTCAGCACTCAAGTCTTCTCTAGTATCAGGTGTATTTACCTTATTATCCACTTATTTTCCTAATCTCAAGGAATGAATAGCATTAACTTGATTAACCTGATTTTCTTGGGATGGTCTATCATTTTGATTCCTTGGATTAGGCTTAGGTTGGCTAGGTAGCCTACCTTATTCACGTTCACTTATGGTAGATGCTAGCTAACTCACTTAGATTTTCAAGTTGGCTATGGTTTGAGAATTTGAATTCAAAATTTGGGCTATGGTTTGCATGAAATTGCTTAAGGTGGCATTGGTGTCAGCATTAGATTTGGCTAGGGCTTTCAAGCTTTTCTCTAAAGAACTAAATTTCTTTTCATTAATATTAAAGTCTAGTGGTGGCAGGGTGTTTATCACAAAATTAGGCCTTGGGTTCTGCTGATTGAAACTCAGACCACCTACATTTGGGTTTTATGATCATGAAAAATTTGGATGATTTTTCCAACCTGGGTTATAAATGAGTGCATAGGGGTTGTTCAATGGTCTCTAATATGTAACATTTACTTGTGCACATCCATTATCTAATTGGTTCATTGGAAGGGGACATTCCTCAAGGACATGGTCTGGTGCATTGCACCCATTGCACATGGGTGTAGACACTTAATTCACACTGGCTGGTCTCTAAAGTTCTATGGCCTCTAACCTACGTATCAAAGTTGTAATTTTGGCTTCTGTAGCTGGGGGAGTTTGAATTTGGTATATTCCACCTCTTGAAGGTGTAGATTTTTTTGGTTTCCTAATTGTTTTCCATTATAAACTTTTCTCGGCTAGGTCTTCTAGAAATTGCCAGGCTTCATTTGATTCTTTGTATATAAATTATCCCTGGCATATGGACTCTAGCATTGTTCGAGAATTTGAATCTAACCCTTCATAAATTATTTGACATAGCCTCGAAGTTTTTATTCCATGGTGTGGGCATTGGGTCAAGAGGTTTTTGAATCGATCGAAGTATTTTCAAAATGATTCACTAGCTAGTTGATAGAATTGGTTTATTTAATTTTTAATTCTAGCTATTTTATGATGAAAAAAATATTTTTTTAAGAATATTCTTACAAAGCCCTCCTAGATCGTGATAGATTGATTTGGAAGACTATAAAGCCACTTTTTGGCATTATTGTTAAGGGCAAAATTGATTAATCTCAGTTTAATTTCATCCTCTAACAATTATTGTAGTTTCATGGTTGGACAAACCTGTTCAAATTCTCTAATGAATATATATGCATCATCTATTCTCATGAATTTTGGGGAGGTTTAATTTCAAAGTTGTTTGCTGTGGGTTGGAAAAACCTGATGCAAGAGGATTGGATTGAACCAACTGGATATAAGTCCTTAAGGGTTTGAGGCTGAGCCTGATTTACTAAATCCATTGTGCATGTTGAGCTTGTAGGATCTGAAACAGGAACTAAATTCATTTTGACTAGTTGAACCTGAAATCTTTCTCCACACGGGTGTTAGAAAATTCACTATATTCTCAATGTCCTTAATCTTTTTTTTTTAATTTAATTTTATTTTTTAAATTTTTTTTTAAGTTCTAAGTAAATTCAACATTTTCATACCCTAGGACAACCATGCAACATAACTTCCTATTATGCTAGGGCAACCTTATGTCAGGGCAATAGAGATTGAAAATATCTAAAGTAAAAATTTTTATTTTCAAACAAGTTTCAAACAAATTAATCCTAACCTAAGATCAGCCTAGACCTATACAGCTCCTAACTGTTTCAAGTTAGCCTTCGAGCACTCCAAGTGTAGGATCAGCCAATCAACTGGCTAGGTAAGTATAAGGTCGGTGGAAGTCTCCCTGTTGCTTGCCTTAGACACCAATTGTGCTTGGCTAGGTAAGCTAATGGAACCAATTAGAAACCACCTTCCTTCAAGCATAGTCGTCCCTGAACCACTTTTCTAGACACTAGTTAAATTGACTAATCCTAATCTGATTCAATTTTTAGGGTTTCTTCTCCTATTGAGCTCGAGCTCCTAGGGCTTATGTCTATTTGATTTTAAAATTAAAGGCTTAGGTTAGTGCAGGATGCTGGTTGATTGTTTGTGGGTCAAGAAAGGATCAACAAATCCCCATCTTATCTTGTTTAATTAGGTTGTGCCCTTAATTTGGTTTAATATGAACATGCATAAAAAATTTTCAATCAAAGGATTCTATGCAATTTAAACTAGATGCATTCAACTAATTGAATTCTAAAATGCTTACCTTGCCTCTAGCAATTACTAGAAAAAATAAAAATAAAAATAAAACTGATATGATACATGCTCTAAATAGTTAGAATTTCTAATCTTATCATGAAGCTTTTAATTAGGTTTAAATAGATATTTATTAAATTAATTTAAAAATAAATTAAATAAATAAATAAAAAGGAAAGAAGACTAGGGTTAGGATTGATCTCACCAAGCAAAATTGAATGATTTGTTCCTTGCCCTAGTTCTTTTTGTTCTTTGTTTCTTCTTTTTTTTCTGCAAGATAAAGAAGAAAAAGTTAGTAAGCAATATTTATAGAAAATTAAAGAAAATTAAAATTTTATTAATAATTAATTTATAAAAATCAAAGAAACCAATAAAAAATAGCATTTAATTCTTTTCCTACAACGACGCCAAAAATTTGATAAGATCGTGATGTTGTTGTTAAGACATCGTGTTTATTAGTTTAATCCAACTTCTTAAAATAATTAAAATTACGTAGAGAGCAGTGAGTTGGGTCGAATCTATAGGAAAGATAGTATATTTAGATTTGAAATCTTTGATTTTTGAAAAAAAAGAAAAGAAAAGAGTTTTGTAATCAAAATTAAAGTCAGAAAATAAAAAGCAAAAATTAAAAGGTGTAGGAATTTAAACTTGGTACTAACATCTACTAGTTAGATCTTAGCATCTACTTGCAATAAAATAAAAAGCAATAATTAAAGTACAGAAATTAAATTACAATAAAAATAAAGAGCTAAAATCAAAGTGCAAAAAATAAAATTTTTATTAATTAAAATTTTAGAATTTAAATTAATGGAATTTAAAAAAAAAATAAAATAAAATAAAATAGCCTAATCTTTGATCTTGAATTAGCATTGGCAGAATGATGGTGTGAAGCCCAACTCTTCTTCTCAGCATTCGCTACTTTGAAGCAGCCATTAATTTAAAGCCTAGCTTCACCCTATACCAAAGTTTCATCTTGACTGAACATTCTAAACTCTGGAGGTTTGGGAACTTATTTATAGGTGTTGGAAGGCTGGAGACATTTTCTACAGGAAATGTGGGACTAAGCAGGTCTTTGATCATCAAAATATAGAGAAATCTGAGTGAAAATTGAATTAAAAAGAGTCCTGAATGAATTTTATTGCTCTGGATGAAACTTGGCCATCAGATATGGATCAAACGGTCCAAAAAATGCCAAAATTGGATGTATATTGGCCCGGTTCAAGTCAAATTAAATTCTGGTAATTGATCACACATTGATGGAGAAAATCTGATTATTGATCGTGCGTTTGGGATCCAAATCACCATCAGGAGCTCTCTTCACCATCGGATCATCCCCTGAATCGAGTGCTGCCGTTGGATGGCGATCCATGTGAAGCTGATTTCGAATCAAATTCAGTTTTAAACCTCCACCATCCGATCTTGACTGTAAGCTACTGCAGCCATCCGATCGCGCAATTACTATTCCCATAGACCGCGTGGACCGACTGCATCACACACTGCAATGAATCAGCACCTTCTATCATCAAGTGAAAAGTCCAAAATGCCCTACGAGCCATGAAAAAATTTCTGTGAACCCTTTAAGGGTCTAGGTCCACCACGTATCGCTCCGTGATTCATCGATTTCTACTGAGCTGGCGGTCCATGCCTGAATCGTGGACAGACTGATGGCTTTTGTGGCTGAGTCGGCTTGCATGGCTGGCTTGGCATGCTGGCTTCGTCGGCTTGGCTTGACACATTTAGATGCACTGACTGATATGGTGCGGCAGCTTGAGCCGGCTAAGCCGTATGTTATTTTTTATTTAATTTTTATTTATTTTATTTTTTTAGAAATTCCTATCTTCTCCATTTTAAATCCATTTTGTGCAAAACATATTTCATTATGATCAAAAAAGATAAGCTCTTTCTATTGATTATAAAATTTTATTTTTTTTTAATTTTTATTATTTTTTAATTAATAAAAATATAACTTTTTAAAAAAAATATATAAATTGATCATTAATTATTAAAAAATTAATATAAATTAATTAATAAATTAATATTTTTATTGATAAGTTTATGGTACTTATCAGTATGGATATCAGTTGACCCACTCGAAGGGGTTAAACCTATAAGGTGCAAGTAGGTCATCAAAAGAAAAAAGGCGCAGATAGAAAGGTGGAGACCTATAAAGCTTGTCTGATTGCCAAGGGATATCATAAATATTATGGTATTGATTATGATGAGATATTCTCTCCTATGGAAATGTTCAAATTCATTCAGATTATGCTTGCCATAGCTGCCCATCTGGACTATGAAATCTGGCAGATGGATGTGAAAATAGCTTTCCTAAATGAAAAGCTAGATGAAGAGGTGTATATGATACAACTTGAAGGGTTCACCTCCATAGATGAGTCTAACGTGTGTAGGCTTCAAAGGTCCATTTATGGACTAAAGCAGGCATCTAGGAGCTGGAATATACAATTTGATAAAATAATCAAAATGTATGGCTTCGTTAAGAATGAAGAGAAACCCTACATATACAAGTGGGCTAATGATCCAGTAATTATATTTCTAGTATTGTATATAGATGACATTCTCTTAATCGAAAATGATGTCCCTACATTATAAGGAATAAAGATCTGGCTGTCATCACAGTTTTCTATAAAAGATCTAGAAGAAGCTTCCTACATCCTAGGGATGAAGATCTATAGAGATAGATCTAAAAGATTACTTGGATTGTCCCAATCTATGTATATTGATACTGTATTGAAATGGTTCAGCTTAGAGAATTTCAAGAAAGGCTATCTTTCGATAGGCCATAGAATTTCTCTTTCAAAGAGGGATTATCCGACAACACCACTAGAAAGTTAGTGTATGAGTAGAATAACATATGCTTCGATAATGGATTCTATCATGTACGCCATGACATGTATACAATCAGATGTGGCATATTCACTAGGGATAGTGAGTATATAGCAATTTAATCTAGGAAAGAACAACTGGAAGGTTGTTAAAACCATCCTAAAGTATTTAATAAATACTAAGGACCAGTGGCTTGTATATGGTGAATCGGACTTGAAACTTATAGGGTTTACAGACTCCAGTTTTCAATCTAATCATGATGATAGCAAGAGTGTATCGAGATATATATTCACCCTTAATGGTGGGGCTATCTGCTAGAAGAGTTTCAAGTAGCACACAGTGGTCGATTCAATTTGTGAGGTAGAGTATGTCACTGCATCAGATGTTGCCAAAGAAGCAGTGTGGCTAAGAAAATTCAACATCGAGCTCGAAGTAGCACCCTACCTTGATGGTCCAGTTTTGCTCTATTGCGATAGCTCTGGAGCCATTGCTTAGGCAAAGAAATCGAAAGCACATCAGCGGACGAAGCATATTCTACACCGCTACCATCTTGTCCGAGAGATCATGGATCGAGGTGACATTGACTTTTAGAAGATCGATGGAAAGAAAAACATGGCCGACCCATTCACTAAAGCAATTGCGATGAAGGAGTTCAATGACTTTAAGTTGAATATTTATATTAGATACTGCACCGATTGGCTTTAGTCCAAATGAGAGATTGTTGCGAATATGTCTCAAAGCCAATCATCAGCATGTTGACGATTGAGCTACACTTTTATAATTGTATATGAATTATGAATTAATAAAAAATATTTTGGCATTTTTCATCATAAATTTTTGTCTTCTAATGAACTTCTGTGTTGTGATGAAGTCCTTAGAACTATCTAGATTTGACAAAGAAGGATTTATCGTTTAGTCCTTAAAATAGTTTACGATCAAATGATATGTTGTTACTTAGGACGACAACGTTTATCGAGTATATATGTTGTGTGCCATATAGGTTGGTTATCCTCATAATCAAGGAGTGTTGATACACTGGTATGGCATGCAAGTGAGATCTATGGATACATTTGCACTGAACATGACCAACTCTGAAGCTTTTCTCCTATCAAAATTAGCTCCAATGGAATATAGATATAAGTGTCCCTCCAATCTAAGATCACCATGGTGACTTTCAAGCAACTCACTTATCAAAATTGTACGGTCTTCCCGCATGGATCGACGTGGCCATCGGTGATTAGCCAAGCAATAAGAAAGTACTTCTCAAAGATTTAATATGGAAGCACGATCAAACAATTCAAGGAATAAAGAAGAAGAGAGGAAGAGATTTCCAGAAGAAAAGAGCTTTTATTCAGTATGTTTCAGCACTCTTACAACCTTGACTTATTTTTAGTATATATACTTTACAAAGGATCAAGTCCAAGCTCATAGAAAAACTCTCCAAACCCAAACAACACATGTACATAAAATAATAATCTGCAAAAATTGAGCCAGCCTAGTTTCAGACTGAGCCAGCTAACCTACAACTAGATCAGCTCAGTCTTAGATTGAGCCAACCCAGTTGTGTACCATGCCAATAGCCCAAAAATTCTGCTTTCTCTTTGAATTTTTCTTTGAAACCTAGCCGACCCAGTCCTGGATTAAGTCGGCCCAGTTCTCAACTGAGCCGACTCAGTCTTAAGGTGAGCCAGCCCAGTTTCTGAACTTTGTTATTAAGGCTGATTCTTCTTTTGGCTCGCTCTCATCTTTCCATGATCTGTCTTCTCATGTTTCCAAGAATTGAGAGTGCCACTTTTGAGCTTACATTCTCCACCTTGGTGCTTTCAAGTTCTTATGAACTCATCTCTTCTTAGTAGATCCATCCGTGCCACACATCTCTGAAAGCTATCACTGGGGAGTATCTTCGTGAGTGCATTAGACTGATTCTTCTTGGTATGGACCTTTGTTAGTTCTACTTCATCTTCCTTCACTAGCTCTTTGATCTTGTGGTATCTCACATCTATATGCTTTATGTGTGCATGATAGACTGGGTTCTATGCCAACAGCAGAGCACTTTGACTATTATTGAACAATGTAACCATGCTTTGCTCCACCCCCAACTCATCAATCAACCTCCTAGGCCAAAGGGCTTCCTTTGCAGCCTCCGTTATTCCAATGTACTTGGCCTCTATGGTAGACAAGATTGTGATTGACTAAAGCTTTGATGTCTAAGACACTGGTCCACCATATACACAGAAGAGGTATCCAGTAGTAGACCTCCTTGTATCAAGATCACCAGCATAATTTGCGTTAACAAACCCTTTCAGAGGACCTGAACCTTCACACATCTTCATAGATTGTTCTCCAAATCCTCTCGACTATCCATCAAATACCAAACCATAATCCCTTATTCCATGTAGATATCTTAATATCCATTTTAATGCTTTTCAGTATTCCTTCCCAGGGTTAGCCATGTATCTACTAACCGTGCTCACTGCATGTGCTATATCTAATCTACAGCACACCGTAGTGTACATTACACTGCCTACAATATTTGCATAAGAGACTCATTCTATATACTCTCTCTCCTCTTCTGACTGAGGGCTCAGTAACTTGGAGAGAGACATATGGCTCAGCAATGGTGTCTCTGCAGGTTTGGCCTTCTCCATCCCAAACCTCTCTAGAACCTTCTAAACATACTTTCCTTGTGACAAATGGAGCACTCCTTTGCACCCATCTTTATAAATCTCCATTCCAAGGATTTTATCAGCTAGACCCAAATCCTTCATCTCAAACTCAGATGATAATGTCTATTTCAACCTTTTCACAGCATCCATGCTTCTACTAGCTATGAGCATATCATCTACATACAATAATAGGTATAGGGCATTCTCCTCAGCTACATCCTTGATGTAGACACAACAATCATATTCACATCTGTAGAAATTTAGGCTCAAGATAAAGCTATCAAACCTTCGATACCACTGACGAGGGGGTTGTTTCAAGCCATACAAAGACTTTCTGAGTAAACACACATTTTCTTCCTATCCCATCTCCATGAAACTATCTGGCTACTTTGTGTAGATTCTTTCCTCTAAAGATCTATGAAGGAAGGCCGTCTTCACGTCCATCTGCTCTAATTCCATGTTATGCTGTACCACCAGTGATAGCAAAACTCGAATAGATGTATGATGTACCATAGGAAAAAAAAATTTTGTGTAGTCAATCCCCTCTCTTTGTGAGTATTCCTTTACTACCAGCCTTGCTTTGAATTTGACTCCACCTTGTTCTGAAGGTGCTTCTTTCTTTGTGAACACCCACTTTGAGCCAATAGATCGAGCACCCTCTGGAAGGTCCACCAACTGCCATGTCTGATTCTTCTCAAGTGATTTTATCTCCTCCATCATGGCCTATATCTATGAATCATGATCCTCACTCTCCATGGCTTCTACATAATTCTCCGCATCCTTATTAGCAGTGATGAGTACATAGAAGATAACCTCATCAATGCCATATCTGATTAGTCTCCTAATAGTATGCTAGGACTTGTAAAAAGCCACTCCCACTGGCACATCTCTGTTTGATATCTGTGGCTGCTCCTACATATCTATCTGAATTGTCGATCCTTTATACTGATTTACGATATAAGATAATACTTTTCTACCCAACTCCACCTCAAAAGGAACACTCCTATAAGTAGATGTAATCTGCATGCCATCATTGTCTAACTGGCCACCGCTATTCACCTTTGTTTTCATAGTTTCATCTATCCCAAATCTCCTCAAGATGCTCTTCTCATCAAAGATAACATCCCTACTAATCACTGACTTCTATACTTGAGAGTTTCATAGTAGGTACCCCTGGACTCCTTGTGGATACCCTATGAATGTCATCTTTTAAGATTTCAGATCCAATTTGCTCCTCTCGGTTGCCTCCATATATGCATAGGCTGTGCAACTGAATACTTTTAGGTGGCCAAGCTCCACCTTCTTCCCACTTCAGACCTCCTCTGGAATACCTCCATTTAGCTTATAACATGTTCATAAGAAAATAAGAAAAAATTAGAGCATCACCCTAAAAAAACTTTGGAAGTGATGTCTGCAGCCTCAAACTCCATGCCTTCTCGATTAGTGTTCGATTCATCCTTTCCACGACACCATTCTACTGGGGAGTCATCTTCATCATGTAATGGCATTTGATGCCATTTTTCTTACAGTACCTCCTAAACTGCAGACTAGTATACTCCCTTCCATTGTCCAATCTCAGACACTTCACCTATCTCCTTGACACCTCTACTTCAGCTCTTCAGGCTTTGAACTAAGCAAACACCTTTGATTTTTCTCTAATCAAATAAACCCACACATTTCTTAAGAAATCATCAATGAAAGTGATAAAATATTTTGCCCTACTTCTAGCTGATACAGGAGCTGGTCTCCATACATCCGAGTATACTAAATTCAGCACTCCCTCGCCGTGCTTTGTACTTCTGGCAAACTTCATCCTATGTTGTTTGCCAAAGATATACGGCTCATAAAGATCTATACCCTTCTTTTTTAGGATTGAGATCATACCTCTTCTGCTTAGTTCAGTGAGCCCATGGTCACTCATATGACCCATTCGATAGTACCATAGCTGATATAAAATCTGCTCCTCCAGTGCCATTGTAGCACCTCTATACTATCATTCACTACTGAGCCTTCCATTTTGTAAAGATTGTTGCTCAGTCTTCTACCTCTCATCACCACTAAAGCTTTCTTCGAAATTTTTAGATATCCACTCCTAGCCTAGCTACTAAAAGCATAACCCTGCTCCTCCAAGTAGCCTAAAGAAATTAAATTCTTTTTTAACTTTGGTACATGCCTGAAATTTGATAATGTATGAATGATCCCGTCATACATCCTCAATCTGATAGAGCTAATTCTAGCTACTTTGCATGAATGATCATCTCCAAGGCTTACACTTCCACCATCGGCCTTCTGGTAGGTAGCAAACTACTTTCGATTAGAAGTATAGTGGTGTGAGGATGCTGAATCCAATATCCACATTGTATCATACTCTGTGGATCCATCTAATACAACTAGCAGGTTTTCTCCACTACTCATAGAAGCTGTATCATCTTCCTTGCTTGTCTTTTCTTTTTTTGATCTCAAAAGGGGACAATCTCTCCTCACGTAATAGATTTTGTGGATCCTAAAACTAGAAGTTTTAGGATAAAACCTGATGCAATAGATCCTGGACGTAGTAAAATCTAGGTGTCTTTCTTCCTTCCATGCAATACTGCTCTGATATCAAATATCGAGAATGCACATTCTTTCCACATGGATCGACATGGCCGTCGGTGATTAGCCAAGTAATAAGAAAGTACTTCTCAAAAATTTAATGTGGAAGCACAATCAAAAAATTTAAAGAATAGAGAAGAAGAGAGAAAGAGATTTTGGAGAGAAAAGAGCTTTTATTTAGTATGTAAAGAGATTTTGGAGAGAAAAGAGCTTTTATTTAGTATGTTCCAGCACTCTTACAACCTTAATTTATTTTCAGTATATATACTTTACAAAGGGTCAAGTCCAAGCACATAAAAAAAATCTCTAAATCCAAACAATCCACATACATAAAATAAGAACCCATGAAAACTGAGCCATCCTAATTTTAGATTGAGCTGGCTAACGGATGACTGGGTTGGCTCAGTCCCAGACTAAGCCGAGCCAGTTGTGCACCATGCCAATAGTCCAAAAATGCTACTTTCTATCTAAATTTTTCTCTAAGATCTAGCCGACCTAGTTCTGGATTGATCCGATCCAGTTCTCAACTGAGCTAGCTCAGTCTCAAGGTGAGCTGGCCTAGTTTCTGAACTTTGCTATTGAGGCCGATTCTTCTTTCGACTTGCTCTCATCTTTTCAAGACCTATCTTTTTATATTTTCAAGACTTGAAAGTTCTACTTCTGAGCTCACATCACTATGCTTTGGTGCTGGACTATTGATAAGTATCATAAATTTATCAATAAAAATATTAATTAATTAATTAATTAATATTATTTTTTTAAATTAATGATCAATTTATATATAATTTTTGAGAAATTTATATTTTTATTAATTAAAAAATAATAAAAATTAGAAAATAAAATTTTATAATTAATGGAAAGAGCTCATTTTTTTGATCATAATAAAATAAGTTTGAAGCAAAACGAAGCTAAAATAAAAAAGATATGAATTTCTAAAGAAATAAAATAAATAAAAATTAAATAAAAAAAGAAAATGGCTCAGCCGGCTCCGCAAGCTAAGGCACCAAGCCAAGCCAAGCCGTCAAAGCTAACTCAACCATTGAAGCCATCAGTTGGTCTACGATCTAGGCGTGGATCGCCAGCTCAGTAGAAACTGACGAATCATAGCGCGACACGTGGCAGACCTAGACCCTTAAAGGGTCCACAGAAATTTATCACGGCTCATAAGGCAATTTGGTCTTTTCACTCGATGATAGGAGCGCTGATTAGCTGCGATGTATGGTGAAGCCGGTCCATGTGATCCATAGGAATAGTAATTACGCCATCGAACGACTGCGGTAGCTTGCGATCAAGATTGAACGGCTGTGGTTATTTTCGGATTTGATTCAGCTTCAGACTTCATGCGGATCGCCATCCAATGGCAGCGCTCGATCCAGGGGATGATCCGATGGCTCAGAACACTCTCGGTGGTGATTAAGACTCCCGACGCATGATTTGCGGCCAGATTTCCTCCATCAATGTGCGATCGAATGGTCAGAATTTAATCCGACCTGATTTGGGCCGACATGCATCTAATTTTGATGATTTTTGGACCATTGGATTCTTATTGAATTGCTAGATTTCACCAAACTTACCAAATTCGTATCAAAGCTATTTTAATCCAAATTTTACTCAAATTTCTTTATATTTTGATGATAACAAAGGCTATTAGTCCCATATTGCCTCCAGAAAAAAATATCCAACCCTCCTAGCTCTATAAAAAGGATCCCAGGCCTCCAGAAATCAACATCTCCTGTCAAGGTGAAGCTTTGGTATAGGGTGAAGCTAGGCTCTAGGTTAATGGCTGCTTCGAGGCAGCTGGTGCCAAGAGAAAAAGCTGGACTTCTACATTGTCTTTCCACCCATGCCGATCCAAGATCAGAGATCAGGATATTTTATTTTATTTTATTTTCTTCTTAAATTTTATGTATTTAAAATTTTAAAATTTTAATTAATAAAAAATTTATTATTGCACTTTATTTTTTATTTTTTATTTTTATTATAATTTAATTTCTATATTTTAATTATTACTTTTTATTTTCCTGCTAGAAGATGGTAAGATCTAACTAGTAGATTTTAGTACCAAGTTTATTTTTCTGCATAATTTAATTTCTACTTCGCAATTTTAAATTTTCAACTTCAAATTCTATTTCCAAATCTTTTTCTTTTTCTTTTAGGAAAATCAAAAACTTTAAATTTAAAAATACTACCTTTCCTATGGATTCGATCTGACTCACTACTATCTACGTATTTTTAATTATTTTATGAAGAATTAAATTGATAAACATGGTGTCTTAATGACAACATCGTATTTCTATCAAGTTTTTGGCACCATTATCGGGGATTATTTTTAATTTTTGATTTTAATTTCTTTGATTTATTTTAAATTAATTAAAAATAATTCCAACAAATGCATCAAGTTTTTGGCACCATTGCTGAGAAAGGCAGGGACATTAAATTTTTGATCTCTTCAATTTTTCTATAAATAAATTATAAATAAAATTTTTATTTTCTTATAAATATTGTTTGCTAATTTTTTTATTATTTTACAAAAAAAGAGATTAAAGAACAAAAAGAACCAGGAGTTTTGCTTGGTGAGATCAATCCTAACCCTAGTTCTCTTTCCTTTTTATTTTATTTATTTATTTATTTTATTTTTAAATTAATTTTAAAAAAATATTTATTTAAATCTAATTAAAAATCTCATGACAAGATTAGAAATCCTAACTGCTTAGGGCATGCATCATATTATTTTTATTTTTATTTTTATTTCTTTTTTTTGATGATTACTGGAGGCAAGGTAAGCCTTTCAGAATTCAATTAGTTGCATGCATCTAGTTTAAATTGCATAGAATCCTTTGATTAAAATTTTTTTGTGTATATTCATACTAAACCAAATTAAGGGCATAACCCAATTAAACAAGATAAGATGGAGATTTGATCACCCTTCCTTAGCCCGCAAACAACCAACCAGCATCCTGTATTGACCTAAGCCTTTAATTTTAAAATCAATTAGACATCAGCCCTAGAAACTCAAGCTCAATAGGACAAGGAACCCTAAGAGTTAAATTAGGTTAGGGTTAGTCAATTTGACTGGTGTCTAGGAAAGTGGTTCAAGGATGATTGGGCTCGAAGAAAGATGGTCTCTAATTGGTTCCATTCGCTTACCAGACCAAGCACAATTGGTGTCTAAGCCAAGCAATGGGGGGACTCTCACCGACCTTACACTTACCTGACTAGTTGATTGGCTGATCTTATACTTGGAGGGCTTGAAGATGATCTTGACAGTTAGGAGCTATCTAGATCTAGGATAACTCTTAGTTAGGATTGATTGACCAACTTGATTGCTAACCAACATCAGACCTAATTAAATCTAATTCTTCTCTCTCTTCTTAGTTCTAGGACTTCTTGAGACCTCTTCTTTAGAACTCTTCTTTTTTTCTTCTTCTTTCTCCTCTAAAAAATAAAATAAAATAAAATAAAATAAAAGTTAAATTAAACTAACTAAAAAATATTAAAAATGATAATTAAATTAAATTAAATTAAAATTAATAAATAAAATAATTAAAAAAAATTAATTTTTAATATAATAAAATAATTAAAAAAATTAATTCTAAAATTTTTTTTTGGAACCACACATTAGGTTTGCACTAGTGCATGCACGGTAGAAAATTATTTTACCTGATCTAGTTGAACCCAACCATAAAATTAAAAGGCTGAATTGTATTAAACCCGATAACCAAATGGTTGAAAATTTTAGAGAACTACCTAAGCAGATGAAGGAATACTTTATTCCTTCCATCTATAACCCATCGACTTGTATCCAATTACCTAAAATTAATGCTACCCACTATGAGATCAAGCCGACTACAATCTAGATGCTTCCATCTTTCTATGGGAACACTAATGAAGATCCTTATATACATCTGGATGAATTCTTAGAAATCTGCTTTACTGTGAGAATTCAAAATTTAACTAATGATGCCCTTAGACTAATTTTATTTCCCTTATCATTAAAAGATAAAGCCAAGTACTAGCTTGGGACAATAGGGAGACTAATTAAAACTTGGGCTGACTTGCAAAGTGAATTTCTTAAAAAAATTTACCCCATAGGCCGAACCAACATTATGAGGCGAACTATCACTGGATTTGCTCAGCTTCCAGGGGAACAGATTCACGAGTCATGAGAGAGACTTAAGAAACTTCTTAAGAAATATCCACACCATGGTCTGTCTAAGTGGTAAATAGTTCAAGCTTTCTACGAGGGTTTAGGAGATCAATATAGGCAGATGGTAGATGCATCCTGTGGAGGTGCATTCATGAATAAGAGTGAGGACAAAGCCTATTCCTTGTTTGAAATCCTGATTGAAAACTCAATTAACCATGCTTCATTATCTTTCTACCAAACCTCAGTAGGGATTCATGAATTTAAACATCTAGAATCTAGTCCTAAGGCTGATTCAAATTTGATAAATAAAGTGAACTTTCTTGCTCAGAAATTAGATCAAGTCCTAACCCCAGGTCAACAATCTTCTACATAATTCACATTATCTTCTCAGGAGATTTGTTCAATCTACACTAGCCTAACCCATCATGTGAATGAATGCCCTAAGGCTGCATAATTTTCACCTTTTATCCAAAAACAAGTTGCTCAAGGCTACTCCAAGCCGGTTAATGATCCATTTTTAAATTCGTATAATCGACATTTAAATAACTATAATTTTTCTTCGACATCTCAGTAGACTCAGGCTCAGACCCAAATTTCACCTATGCAAAATTATCAAAATAGATCCCAATACCAAAACTATGCCTATAATAATGGTCAGTCTAGTCAGTTTACCTAGCCATCATATAACCAACTATCATACCCACCTCCTCAATAGACCAATCTAGCCGATGATAGATTTAACCAATTTCAACAATTGATTCTGACTCAACAATAATCTATCACCAAGCTAGAAGCTTAAATCGGATAACTAGTTGAGTCTAGCACGAGGAGAAAACTAGATCAACTATCAAGCCTACCAATTTCAAACAATCCACCTAATGTACACCAATCACCTGGATTAAATTATCAATCTAATATTTCATCTAAGAATCCCCAATTTGAGAATGCCAAAGCAATTTTTGAACTTAAAAGCTATAGGATTCTTATGGACCCATACCAAGATCAGGTGAGAGAGGCTAGTACTGATGCTAGCAAAAATAAAAATTTAGAAGAATTAGTTAGTACTAAGACTAACCACATAGAAGAACCCAAGCCAAAAATTAGTACTGATGCTACTTTCAGTTTAAATGAGATAGAAAAAAGGAAAAAGAGAATAGATGATTTACTTGAAACTTATAAACCTAAAAGTCTATTTCCTTCAACCCTAGAAGCAAGTTCTTCTTACAAAAATCAAGAGGCATGTAATAAAGAGTCAATGAAGTTGTTTAAGCAAGATCACATTAATTTATCTCCAAAATTAAAATCGCCTTTAGTCATCCTTCCAACACCCATTGAATGAAACTTAACTCCTAACACAAAAACTCAATTCATGAGCATTTTAGAAGAACAAATAGGAGAAATTCTTAATAAACATGGGTCTGAGAATGAGATCATAAATTATATCCCTAAAATTAATAATGATTATATCAATAATAGGATTATAAATCAACTTTCTAAGATTAGCAATCCAAAACCATTGGAATTTTTCAATCCAATATTCGACAAAGGATAGTGAGCTGCATTATGTCTGACTGAAGACGGTAAACTTAGCACTTGTTAGGAGGCAACCCAATATTTAGTTTTTTTTAGTTTAATTTATCTTTTTAGTTGATTTTAGGATAATTTGAATAAATTGGAGGGAGAGGTTAAATTTTCATAGGCATGTGCTAGACCAAAAATATACTGAGTCAAGTGTATTCTTTCATATTTTTTATTACATCCTTTATTTTTTTTCTTCATTAAGGATAATATCGAATAAGTTGGGAGGAGAAAAATAAAAATTTTAAAATATTAAGTCCTCAAAAAATTTAGTATTTAATATTTAGACACCTGATTATGCTTAACAATTGAATTAAACTAAGCATTTTTTAAAAAAAAATTAATACATAGATCAGAGAATCTATGAGATATTGAGGAATGAAGTATTACGAAAATTTAATAAAGAGTTAAGTCTAGAACAAAAAATTTTTTTTCTTCTACTAGCATCAAAGTAAAGTCTACTTTTTATAAGCTTGTGTAGGGTAACTATACGTTTCTTCATATAACAAATTATTTTAATAAAATAATTTTAAAGTACTTCTCACTGAGTAACCGGGCTCCTTTGCCTAAGCAAGCATTGAGTTTCGTATCAAAAGATGGGAAGGGCGAAGAAGCTCGTTGTAAAGATAGTCTTAACTCGTAGCCTGTTTGATTTGAGCTAGTAAGCCCAAGGGGTATTCTATACCTAGTGCCCTAAAGCTAACTGGTTTGAGTGTCATTAGCCCAAGACTCGCTATATGGATCAAATAGAAAGCTTAAGAGATTAAGACACTCAATAGTGATACAATGTTAAAAAAAAATAAAAATAAAAATAAAAAAAATATTGGTTTTCCGTAGAGTAATCGAGTCCCATTGCCTAAGTAAGCAATGATATTCACATAAAAAAGTGAGCAATATGAAAATAAAATTCAATAATTGAAGGGCGGAAGTAGCAATATACTTGTCTATATGAAAGTTTAGATAAAGAAGGGATAATTTAAAAAAAATCAAAAAAAATTAATATTCTTTACTTAATTTTTTTATTGATAAATATTAATACCATAATGATATGTCTCACTTAAGCTCTACTGAATATCAATAGCCATTTGAAAAACTGCTTAGATAAAATTCGAAACTCTAAAGTTAAAAGATATTTAAAACTAAATTCTTTTTTTACTCGAGGACGAGAAAAGCTTAAGTTGGAGGATGTGATAAGTATCATAAATTCATCAATAAAAATATAAATTTATTAATTAATTCATATTAATTTTTTTAAATTAATGATCAATTTATATATAATTTTTATAAAATTCATATTTTTATTAATTAAAAAATTAATTAAAAAAAAATAAAAATTAAAAAATAAAATTTTATAATAAATGGAAAGAACTCATTTTTTTGATCATAATGAAATAAGTTTGAAGCAAAACAAAGCTAAAATGAAGAAGATATGAATTTCTGAAGAAATAAAATAAATAAAAAAGAAAATGGCTCAGCCGGCTCCACAAGCCAAGCCACCAAGCCAAGTCAAGCCGTGAAAGCTAACTCAGTCATTGAAGCCATCAGCCAGTTCATGATCTAGGCATGGACCGTTAGCTCAGCAAAAACTGGTGAATCACAGTGCAACACATGGCAGACCTAGACCCTTAAAGGGTCCACAGAAATTTATCGCGGCTTATAGGGCAATCTGGTCTTTTCACTCGGAGACAAGAGCACTGATTGTCTATGGTCTGTGGTGTGGCCGATCCATGTAGTCCATAGGAATAGTAATTGCATCATCGGATGGCTACGGTAGCTTACGATCAAGATCGAATGGCTGTGGTAATTTTCGGATTTGATTCAGCTTCAGACTTTATGCTGATCACCATCCAACGACAGCGCTCGATCCAAGGGATGATCCGATGGTCTAGAATACTCTTGGTAGTGATCAGGACTCTCAACACATGATTTGCGATCAAATTTTCTCCATCGACATGCGATCGGACGGCCAGAATTTAATCCGACCTAATCTGGGCCGATACACATTCGATTTTGATGATTTTTGGACCGTTGGATTTTTATTGAATGGCTAGATTTCACCAAATTTACCAAACTCATATCAAAGCTATTTTAATCCAAATTTTACTCAGATTTCTTTATATTTTGATGATTACAAAGGCTATTAGTCCCACATTGCCTTCAAAAAAAAATATCCAACCCTCCTAGCTCTATAAAAAGGATCCCAGGCCTCCGGAAATCAACATCTCCGATCAAGTTGAAGCTTCAGTATAGGGTGAAGCTAGGCTCTAGGTTAATGTCTGCTTTGAGGCAACTGGTGCTGAGAGAAAATGTTGGGCTTCTACACCATCTTTTCACCCATGCCGATCCAAGATCAGAAATCAGGCTATTTTATTTTATTTTATTTTATTTTTAAATTTTATGTATTTAAAATTTTAAAATTTTAATTAATAAAAATTTTATTATTACACTTTAATTTTAGCTTTTTATTTTTATTATAATTTAATTTTTATATTTTAATTATTACTTTTTATTTTTCTACAAGTAGATGCTAAGATCTAACTAGTAGATCTTAGTATTAGGTTTATTTTTCTCCATAATTTAATTTTCACTTCATAATTTTAAATTTCCAACTTTAAATTCTATTTCCAAATTTTTTTCTTTTTCTTTTAAGAAAATCAAAGACTTCAAATCTAAAAATACTATCTTTTCTATGGATTCAACCCAACTCACTACTATCTACATATTTTTAATTATTTCAAGATGTCAGATTAAACTGATAAACATGGTGTCATAACGATAATATCGCATTTCTATCAACTATCAAAATTTCTAATTTAATGATAGAAAATTTTTAAGCACAGTCAAGTACTTGAGGAGTCGGTGTATGCATCAAGATGGGATTAACCACTCCTGATTTCAGGAGCTGTGTTCAATTATGTTTCAATTTAGCAAAGCCTTAGCCAAAATAGTCTTAGTGAGGAGTCACGGGACTAATTGCTTTGATACATGACATGGATGTATTTTCTAGGGTTGACAGTCTAATCCTGAGTCATCTATTATATGGAGATTATAGGGATAAATTATACGGTAACCATATTCACATAGGTTCTGAATATTGCGATTGTGACTATTCGACCTATCCGGACATTAGGTACCATTACTAGATGATCACATAGATTAGTATAGAAAGTGATTTCTATGCTACCGACTTAGGTTCGAACCTATGGAGTCACACACATTAAAGATTCCTACCTGATCTGATGGTTGATGAAAAGTCCCACTGAATTGGGACTTAGTGGTCAAGAGTCCCACTGGATTAAGATTCTTCAACCAAGAGTCCTACTGAGCTAAAACTCTAAGTCCTATCTATCTAGGACTCTATGATTGAGAGTTTGGACTTTGTGATCATAAGTTTCACTCATTTTGGGCACCGGGGTCAAGAGTCCCATTGGTTTGGGACTCTTCGATCAGGGTTTCATTTCTATGGACTCTATTGCTCGAATACCCATTGGATTTGGACTCTATATTCATAAGAGGTTTAAATAGTAATTTGATTGCTAATTAACTCAATTTGATTGAGTAATTATTTTTGGTTGAAGTCCAATTAAATTGGATTCAGTTGGGTTTGACCTGATTAGGTTATGAGATGACCTAATCGTCGAGGAGGTTTGATCCCTGATTTGATTAGGGGTTGGGCTTGATCAATTTTTAATTTTATTAAAATTTAATTAAGCCTAATTAAGCATAAATTGAATGGGTTTAATCTATTTTAATTGGGCCTAGCCAAATTTCTTTGGACTTGGTCTAGTTGGATAACATCATATAGACTAGTTTGACTAGTCTTCTCTTCCCATGCACCATCCTTTCATATGCCCTTTTTTTTTCTTATGAGAAAGATGTTTCTCATGGCTTCTTTCATGCACAAAGGGAGCCCATGCCCTACATAATCTCACCCCTTGTGGATAAATTCAAATTGGTTTTCATTTGAATTCAAATGTGTAATCGCTTGGCTTTATCCCTTCTCATTCTTGCGCCCACTTTACTCCACGAGTATAGTTTCTTGTGAAGTTTTTCCATGCACAAGGGAGGGTGCATGCCTTTTTTCTCATGATCAAAGTGGATAAGATCAATTAGTTTTGGTTTAAATTCAAATCAAGTTTGAATTTGAATTAAAAACCAACTTGATCTCATCCTTCCATGCGTTGTGAATGCAAAAAAGAGTTTTTTTAGATTAGTGGATTTTTTGGGGCATGTGACATCTGATAGAGAGTGAGAAACCTAGTCTGTGAGCCCCCTTCTACATGGAGAAAATTCAAAAAAAAAAAATCTAAGAAAAGGATCTAGAGAAATTAGTGCGCAGGGTTTGGGTGGGAGTGCTGCCCTAGGTTTTCAATTAAGGGTTTGGGAGGATTTTTGTGTGAGCTATGAGTGTTGTGAGCTCACTAAATTTTAGAGAGAACCTCCTCTATCTCTATACTACATCTAGCAGCAACCCGAAGTATCCATGAAGCCCATAGATAAAGATCGAAGCTATTCGATGAAAATAGCCCCGAAAGACTTCGGTGTCGAGCTAGCACTTGTGGGGAGCCGATCAGGATTAGGAATCTCGTGTGGATGATCCATAAAGGCTAGATATTTGTGTGGCTTTGTCATGACTAGCAGACCTTCTTGACAACAATCAGATCATGGTGATCAACTACCCGCGAAAAGGTATTGTGTTATGAATACATGGATGTAGTAAACAGTTTGCTGCATAATTTTATCTTTCAGATCTATATGATGTATGTATATTATTTTCAGATTCTTAGTGTAGGGTTTAATATTCAGATATGATCAGTAGAAAATTTGGATTGATTTGATGATAACAAAAGTATTTGAATATAATTTGTTAAGTTACTGATATAGTTTTTGAGAATGTGTAGTTAAATTTCAAGCAGTTATAATGATATAAGTGACTTCCATCAATCAAATGAAGCATCATCAATCAAGAGACTTTTGAAGAAAATTAAGATTTTACACATCATGAAAAGAATGGTTAATGAGAGATAAATTAAGTTTAAGAAGCAAGTCTAGCTTATAAAAGAAACTAGAGAAGAAAGACTATCAAAACCCAAATGGCATGCTTGGCATGCATCTTAGTAGACTAAGATTAAAGGTTAGTTGACTATATCTCAGAAAATAGCAAAGATAGAAAGCAAAGAAAAATGAGATTTTTGGACCCAGGAAACTTAGTCGATTAAGTCTCAAAAGTTAGTCAACTATATCTCAAAAGACTGCAGAAGACAGACAGCATAGAAAAATAAAATTTTTGGATCCAGGGGACTTAGTTGACTAAGTCTCAGAAGTTAATCAACTATGTCTTAGAAGACTACAAAAGATAAAGAGTGTAGAAAAGGCTGAAGTTGAGGTGTAGGGGACTTAGTTGTCTAAGTCAAAGAAGGTTAGTCGACTAAGTCACTGTAATGGCTAATTTTTTTCAAAATTATAGTTTTTCAATCCCAACATTTTTTCAATGGCTAGATTTTCATGCCCAATTGCTAGGACATTAAATGTGACTTCTTCAGAGGTTTTTGAGTGGTGGAAAGGCCTTGAAATATAGAAGAGATATTTAAGAACTTTAAAAAGGATTTTTTGTAACCAATATTCAAGAGCCTTCAAGCCTACACCAAGTGCATTCATTGTGAGAGCTATCAAGCGAAGAGAAGGATTCATTTTTCTAAAGATTCTCTATTTTTCTAATCATCCTCAAAGTGAGAAAAGCCAAGATGCAAACATTGAAGAGCTTCACCAACTTCTTTCAACCATTGAAGAAGAAGAGTAAAGTAATCAAGCCTTCTATCTTCCAAACTCTTCTTCTTTGGGCTTCATTGAGTTTTTATTTCTAAACTTCTTTTAATAGTGTGATTGTGTTGTATTTATTTATAAGTTTCTTAGGATGAAAAACTTGAGGTTGGTCCAAGCCTAAAGTTGGACACTTTAAAGATTTGATTGGTGAACCTAGATCAAAACCAATTAGGATTGATTGTTAGCCCAAAAAAATAATCATTATAGAGGTTGTAGTTGGTGAGCTTAGGTTAAAACCAATCGGATTGGATTGTGAGCCCAAGAAAAATAATCAAACTATTATCAATTGAGTGATTATAGTTGAACTCTCAAGTGATTCACTTGAGGAGTGAACGTAGGTGCCAAGGTTGGTGCTGAGCCACAATAAAAGCTTGGTCTTTTGTGCTTATATTATATTATTTTTATTGATCTCATTCTATACTTAAATTTTATATTATTTCACCAAGCACTTAATATTAAAATTTAGCTAAATTAGTAATTAAATTTTTTAAAACATCCAATTCATCCCCCCCTCTTGGGTGGCCATCTTTGGACAACAAGTGGTATCAGAGCAGGTGCTCTATATTAATTATTGACCTAATGATCTTAGAGCTAAAGATTTAATGGCAAGCTCAATTGGGACTTCATTGGTTGAAGGATAATCAACCAATAAACCCCCGCTTTTCAATGGAACCAATTATACCTATTGAAAAGCAAGAATGAGGATATTTATTCAAGCACAAGACTATGACATGTGGAGTATCATAGTAAAAGATCCTTACATATCCATAATCATAATTGATGACATGTCCGTTCCAAAGCTTAAAAAGGATTGGGATGAACATGATAAAAGAGAAGTACAACTCAATTCCAAAGTAATGAATGTGTTATATTGTGCTTTGGATGCAAATGAGTTAAATAGAATATCAACATGTTCATCCACCAAAAAAATTTGGGATAGACTTGAAGTTATTCTTGAGGGTACTAATCAAGTCAAAAATCTAAGATAAACATGTTGGTACACAAGTATAAATTATATAAAATGGAACCACATGAAACTATCACTAAAATATTCACAAGATTCATCAATATATTAAATGGTTTAAAAAGTCTAGGAAAGGATTATTCTAATAGTGATGTTGTGCGAAAAATTCTTAGATCCTTGTCAAAGAATTAGGAGCCAAAAGTAACTGCCATTCAAGAAGCAAAAGACTTAAATTAGTTAGCTATGGAAAAGCTCATTGGTTCTCTTATGATCCGTGAGTTAAATTTGAACCAAGCGAAGGAAGAAGAGGTGATGAAAAAGAAAACAATAGCCCTCAAGGCTACTGCCATTCATCATGAAGAAAGTGATTCTGAAGAGAGTTTGGAGAATGATGACGAGATGGCCATGATAGCAAGAAGATTCAAGAAGTTCATGAGAAGGAGAAAGAGATTGGAACCTAAGAAAAAGTTTAACAAGGGAGAAGGTCGCAAATAAAAGAAAAAGAAAAAGAGAAGGAACAACCACCCATTTGCTATGAGTGCAAGAAGTCCAAACACTTTCGGATGGATTGTCCAATGTTGAAGAAAAACTCCACGAAATTCAAGAAGAAAGCATACAAAGCCACCTGGAGCAACGATGAGGACTCTTCTTTAAGTGAGGAAAAATATCAAAGAGAAGAGAAGGCAAATTTTTGTCTCATAGCACATAATGATGATGAGGTAAATAATGATACTTCAATTTTAGATTTTACCTTTGAAGAGTTATATGATGCTTTTAATCACTTAATTGATGATTTTAAGAAGTTATCATATAAGAATATAGAACTAAAGAAAGATAACCAAACCTTAACCAAAGACAAAGCTAAAGTAGAAGAAGATATGAAAGAACTACAAATAAATTAAATGAATCTAGTGAAAAGAATGTCTCCTTGCAAGATGAAATAGTAAGACTAAGATCAATTATGGATAGATACATGATTAGCTCAAAGAATCTTTAAACATTGTTTGATAATCAAAAGATGGCTTTTGATAAAGTCGATTTAGGATACAATCCATAAAGAAAACAAAAATCTCTAAGGAATGTGTTTGATAGATCATAAAATCAAAGAAAAAGCATAACTTGCTTTAGATGTAAGAAAATTGGACACAAAGCATTTGAATGCATAATGAATGCAAACAAGAAGTTTAATACAAATCAATCAAAGATGAGATAAATTTGGATTCCAAAAGAAACCATTTATGCTAACCTCAAAGGATCCAAGTTAACTTGGATACCTAAATCTACTTGATTTTGTGAATAAGTATGCTTGGCATCTGTGAGAGCTAAAAGAAGATGGTATCCAGATAGCGGATGTTCGAGACACATGACGGAAGATAAATCTTAATTTATCTCTCTTGAAGCAATGGATGGAGGTGTGGTGACATTTGGAGATAGTGGTAAAGACAAAATTATTGATCTCGATAATATTTTGATCACACCTTCTACTTGTATAGAAAATGTATGGCTTGTTGATGGTTTAATGCACAATCTACTTAGTATTAGTCAATTATGTGATAAAAATTTTAATATTTCATTTAAATCATCTCATTGCATGGTAACAATTCACTTGATGATAGCATTAAATTTATAGGAAAAAGATATGGCAATGTTTATGTTATTGATCTTGATGAACTTAGAAAGAAAAATATTGAATGTCTTGTTGCTACGAATACTAAAATAAATGAATCTAGTTGGATATGGCATAATAGGCTAGGTCACGTAAGCATGGACTCATTGTCTAGATTAATCAAACTTGACTTAGTAAAAGGCTTACCCAAAATAAATTTTGAAAAGAATAAGATTTGCAAAGCATGTCAATTCGGGAAACAAACAAAATCATCTTTCAAATCAAAGAATATTGTATCAATAACTAGACCTCTAGAGTTACTTCATATGGATTTATTTGGACCAATTTCAACTACAAGTCTAGGAGGAAAATGATTAGATTTTGTGATAATAGATGATTTTTCAAGATGTACTTGGGTTTTATTTTTATAATGCCTTTAACATGTTTGTTGAGTTATTTAATAAAATCATAAAAAAAAGAAATATGAAGTTTTATATATAAGAAGTGATCATGGCATGAAATTTGAGAATAAAAAATTTAAAAATTTTTGTTCTAAGAATGGAATAAATCATAATTTTTTAGCCCTTAGGACATCGCAACAAAATAGGGTAGTAGAAAGAAAAAAATAGAACATTAATTGAAATGGCACAGACCATGCTTTATAAAAGCAATCTCTTAAAATATTTTTGGGTAGAAGTTATTAACACCACATGCTATGTGCTAAATAGAGCACTAATTAGACCTATATTGAAGAAAACTCCATATAAGCTTTATAAGGAAAAGAAACCTAATATTTCATACCTTAAAGCTTTTGGATGTAGATGCTTCATTTTAATAAATGGTAGAGATAAATTAGGTAAGTTTGATGCAAAATCAGATGAAGGTATCTTCCTAGGCTATTCAACTAATAGTAGAGCATATAGAGTGTTTAACAAAAGAACATTAGTTGTAGAGAAATCCGTGCATGTCATCTTCGATGAAACTAACTCTCTAAAAGTAAGAGAAGAGAAAATTGAAATAAATGTAGATAATTTAGAAAAAGAAATTGAAAAATATGATACTTGAAGATACACCTTCATAAGAATAAGAAAGTGAAAAGCAAGATGTCGAAGAAAGGGAGTAACAACCTCAAGAGAAGCAAGGTTCATCCAATTTATCAAAAAAATGGAGGTATCGTCACAATCATCCCAAAGAATTAATTATTGGTTATCCATCTCATGGAGTTAAAATTAGATCATATCTTAGGGAAGACATGAATCATATTGCATTTGTATCTCACTTAGAACCTAAAAATATAATTGAAGCTGAAAAAGACTCAAATTGGATATTAGCAATGCAAGAAGAATTAAACCAATTTGAAAGAAATAAAGTTTGGAAACTAGTTGAAAGACCTAAAATCTTTCTTGTAATTGAAACTAAATGGATTTTTAAAAATAAACCTGATGAAAAGGGCAATGTAATTAGAAATAAGTCTAGATTGGTTGCACAAGGAGACAATCAAGAAGAAGAAATTGATTTTGATGAATCCTTTGCACCTGCAGGTAGACTTGAAGCTATTAGATTGCTCTTATCATTTGCTTGCTTTATGAATTTTAAACTTTTTCAAATGGATATAAAAAGTACATTCTTGAATGGACTAATTGAGGAGGAAGTTTATGCTGAACAACCTCCAGATTTTGAAAATCAAGAATTGTCCAATCATGTTTATAGGCTTAAAAAGGCACTCTATGGATTAAAACAAGCCCCTAGGGCTTGGTATGATAGATTGAGCAAGTTTTTATTAAACAATGACTTTAGAAGAGAAAATATAGACAAAACATTGTTTATTAAAAGAAAATCAAATAGTTTACTAATTGTACAATTATATGTTGATGATATTATATTTAGAGCTACTAATAATTTTTTATGTTGAGAATTTGCTAGTGTTATACAGAGAGAGTTTGAGATTAGCATGATGGGGGAACTCAATTTCTTTCTTGGACTCCAAATCAAGCAATCATATGAGAGGATCTTCATCAACCAAAGCAAATACATAAAGAAAATGCTAAAGAAATTTGGGATGGAGAACGTTAAAGGCTGTGGCACCCATATGAGCACAAGTTGCAAACTTGATGTAGATCCTGGATGTAGTAAACCCTAGGTGTCTTCTTTCCTTCCATGCAACACCGCTCTGATACCAAATATTGAGAAGATGCGCTCTTTCCACATGGATCGATGTGGCCATTGATGATTAGCCAAGCAACAAGAAAGTACTTTTTAGAGATTTCTATGAAAGCACGATCAAATAAATGAAGAAATAGAGAAGAAGAGAAGAAAAAATTTTTGGAAGAAAAGAGCTTTTATTTAGTATATTTCAGCACTCTTACAACCTTAACCTATTTTCAGTATATATACTTTACAAAGGTTCAAGCCCAAGCTCATAGAAAAACTTTTCAAATCCAAACTATCTACATACACAAAATAATAACCCGCAAAAATTAAGCTGGTTCAATTTTAGACTGAGCCGACTAACCTACGATTGGGTTGGCTCAGTCCCAGACTAAGCCAACCCAATTGTGTATCATGTCAACAGCCTAAAAATACTACTTTCTATCTGAATTTTTCTCTAAGACCTAGTCAATCCAGTCCTGAACTGAGCCAACCCAGTTTTCAACTAAGCCGGTTCAGTCTCAGAGTGAGCCAACCCAGTTTTTAAACTTTACTATTGAGACTGATTCTTCTTCTGGCTCGCTTTCGTCTTTCCATGATCTATCTTCTCATATTTTCAAGACTTGGTAATGCCACTTCTGAGCTCACACTAAGTTGGCCACTTTAGCGCCAAATGAACTATCGAAAGAAGTCCTTTATGAAATTCTGTAGTGACCAAGTCTGGAAGAACCCCAAGTACTAATGCAAGTTGACCATGAATTCAGTTGGTTGATCCATTGATCTCCTATCTTAGAGACAGACTCCTTCCCAAAGACCACAAAGAAGCTTAAAAGCTAAGAAATCAAGCTTCCTACTATATTTTATATAAAAATAAGTTGTACAAGAGGTCGTACTCATTACCACTTCTCAAATATCTCTGACCTTATAAAGCTGATCATGTCTTGAGAGAAGTTCATGAAGGAATATGCAGAAATCATCTGGAGGCGAGATCCTTATCTTATAAATTGCTTCGATAGGGATGCTATTGGTCAACAATGCACCAAGATGGAATGGATTATGTAAGGAAGTGTGATAGGTGTCTGAGAAATGCAAATATTCAAAGACAGCTGGCTCCACAACTCACACCGTTAAGTGCTCCTTGACCATTTGCATAATGGAGGATGGATATACTTAGGCCTTTACCCATGGCACCTGGACAACAAAAGTTTCTACTGGTGGTCGTAGATTATTTCACTAAATGGGTTGAGGTTGAACCTCTAGCGACGATCATGAAAGCCAAAGTGCAAGACTTCATCTGGAAGTCTATAATTTGTAGATTTGGTCTAAAATGGACATTGATCACTGATAATGGATGTCAGTTTGTAGGTGTGAAGTTTGCTAAATTCTGTAAATATTTGAATATTTCTCACCACTTTACATCAGTAGTTCATCTACAGGCGAATGGTGAGGATGAAGTAACTAATAGAACTTTGCTTCAAGGGATAAAGGCCACGCTCGAAAGAGCAAAAGAAACTTAGGTGGAAGAACTTTATCACGTGCTCTAGGCTTATAGAACCACTCAGAGGTTGCCAACTGGAGAAACTCCTTTCACATTGGCTTTTGAGATAGAGGCAATCATCCTAGTTGAGCTTGAACTTT
Source organism: Cocos nucifera (assembly GCA_006176705.1). Lineage (NCBI taxonomy): Eukaryota > Viridiplantae > Streptophyta > Magnoliopsida > Arecales > Arecaceae > Cocos > Cocos nucifera. The sequence goes on from QRFJ01001405.1 coordinate 117,126, forward strand.
CTTCAGTATAAGTTGAAGCTTTCAGTGAACAAAACAACTCATAGGATCTCAAGAAAAATCTCGACCTATTGGAGGAAAAGTGAGAGAAGGCTCAAATCTGAATGGCAGTCTACAAGCAGAAAGTTGCCTACTACTATAACTCTATGGTTAGAAGCAAGATATTCAGTGTAGAAGATTTGGTACTCCAACGAGGAGAAGTTTTACAATCTCAAAGTCAAGAAAAGCTCGCTCCGAACTGGAAAGCCCCCCATGAGGTTATGAAAGTCATCTGGCCAGGAACATATTACCTAAAGGAGCTCGAAGGAACCACACTCCCGTGACCTTGGAACTTAGAGAACTTGCGAATGTATTACTAATAATCTTGCTTCAATAAGATTTTCTTATTTCAATATTATTGTTCCTTGGCAAAACTATATGATGGTAGGAAACATCTTAACCGAGCTCCATCCTTAAACAAAGTAGAAGACCTATGGTTGTTTAAGACAGGAGGGGAGAGGCCCTTTCAACGATCCTTTTATACCCCAAAGACCTTGTTAGGGATAGGAGAAGAACCTCATCCTAACAAAGATAAAAGCCAACCATATCAGGAATAGAAGAAAAATCTCATCCTAACATAGGTCAAAGGGGAGAGGTCCTCTCAGTGGTTCTCTCATGCTCCGATGATCTTGTTAAGAATAGGAGGAGAACCTCATCCTAACAAGAGTAAAGACTAATCGTGTTAGAAATAGGAGGAGAATCTCATTCTAATATGGATGAAGACCTCTGGTTGTTTAAGACAGGAGGAGGGGAGAGGCCCTTTAAATGGCTCTTTTATGCCCCAAAGATCTTGTTAGGGATAGAAGCAGGATCTCATTCTAACAAAGAAAAAAGTTAACCATGTTAGGAATAGGAGGAGAACCTCATCTTGACATGGCTCAAAAGAGAGAGGCCCTCTCAACGATCCTTTTATATCCTAATGATCTTGTTAGGAACAGGAGGAGAACCTCATTCTAATATGGGTAAAGGCTAACCATGTTAGGAGCAAGAGAAGAACCTCATCCTGACATGGATAAAGACATCTAATTGTTTAAGATAAGAGGAGGGAAGAGGCCCTTTCAAAGCTTTTTTATGTTCCAAAGACCTTATTAGGGATAGGAGGAGGACCTGGCTCTAACAAAGATAAATACCAACCATGTCAGGAGTAAGAGGAGAATCTCATTCTGATATGGGTCAAAGGAAAGAGATCCTCTCAATGGCACTTTCATGCCCTGATGATCTTGTGACGAACAGGAGGAGAACCTCGTCCTAACAAAAGTAAAGGCTAATCATGTCAAGAATAGAAGGAGAACCTCATCCTGACATGGATGAAGATCTTCAATTATTTAAGATAGAAGGAGGGAAGAGGTCCTTTCAACGGCCCTTTTGTGTTCTAAAGATCTTGTTAGGGACAGGAGGAGGACTTCACCCTAACAAAGGTAAAAGCGAACCATGCTATGAACAGGAGGAAAACCTCATCCTAACATGGGTCAAAGAAAAGAGGTCCTCTTAATGGTCCTTTCGTATTCCGATGATCTTGTTAAGAACAAGAGAAGAACCTCATCCGAATAAAGATAAAGGCTAATCATGTTAGGAACAGGAGGAGAACCTCATCCAGACATGGATGAATACCTCTGATTATTTAAGATAAGAGGAGGGGAGAGGCTCTTTCAATGATCCTTTTGTATCTCAATGACTCTGTTAGGGATAGGAGGAGTACCTCATCCTAATAAAGATAAAAGCCAATCGTATCAAAAATAGGAGGAGAATCTCATCCTAACATGGATTAAAGAGTAGAGACCCTTTCAATGGCCCTTTCATGTCCCAATGATCTTATTAGGAATAGAAGAAGAATCTTATCCTAATAAGGATAAAGGCTAACCATGTCAGGAATAGAAGGAGAACCTCATCCTGACATGGGTCAAAGGAGAGAGACCCTCTCAATGGTCCTTTCATTCTCCAATAATCTTATTAGGAATAGGAGGAGAACCTCATCCTAACAAGAGTAAAGGCTAACTATGTCAGAAATAGGAGGAGAACCTTGTCCTTGTTAGATATATGTGCCCTAGAAACCAGAATTGGCTGACACTTGTAATACACTTCTATCGGCAAAATTATAATTTTGACTAAAATCAATAAAATGGATTATTTTCTATCACATATGTGTATTTAGTGTCTGTGATACATCCTTTGAGTTAATGGTAATGATAATTCATATTTTCAAGAGTTGAAAATTTAAGACATGAATAATCATTATTAACTCATAAACAGCTCCCGACCATAGGATCATCACGAGGATGGTGATTGATCCGGAAGGTTGGTGTACGATCGCTTCTCTTTAGTAGATGAGTCTTGAGTCTATGGTGTGGAGACACCGGAGCGAGAGTACAGGTACTCGTTAGAGAACGAGGGCACTGAGCGTGACCACCTCGAGTAGTCATTAGGAAGTCTACCTTCTCGTCAATGACTGACTCGATGCTGCAGTAGTGTGTCTGGTTCTTTGACCTGAGATGCATCGGCAGTTCACCTTGAGGGTGTTATAGTTTGACTACACCATTACTCGGTCTCCTAGCCATATGGAATCCTGAGGTGTATGTTGGCTATAGCATGTTCATTGTAGGAACTGGATTGCATCAAGATGGAATCTATCTACCTCGGTGGTAGAGGAGCAGCCCTATGATGATCATGAGAATCAAGTCCAGAAGTCCATGGCCATGGCAGAGTGAAATAATAGAAAGAGTTTCTATTTAGGTTTTCACATTGGACTTGAATCGAATGATTACATCATATGACAGAGACTAGGGTTTGACGAGTTCACCTTAACCCTAATCTGATCGGGGCTCAAGATAGAAGAACTTAATCACACAGGTAGCTGCACCAAGAGGTTCGCATTCAGCTCTGATGGGTTGCCACCATATACTGCTAGGTGTCACTGGTGGATTTTGGGAGCAATTAGAATGATTTAGATGATCGATCATTCTAGCTGTTCGAATCAGAAGAGTTCTGATCCATCGAAAGGAGTTTCGATGATGTCGATGATAGAGATCATGACATATCCCATTACCATACAGAACTGAACCTAACTGGGTCACACAAACAAGGGTTTGAATCTGGTGATCATCAATTGAACTGATCTAGTTCAATTGATCTGAATGAGATTCAATTAGGTTCAAGGAAATCGTGCTAGCACTCGATTGAACCTAACGTTCTTCTTTTACTATCATAAATAAGTTGTCCTGACTGAGCCAAAGGAGTTTGTGCTCAATCAGAGGCCTTCATATGGTCTGACTGGAGGTTGTCCAAGTCAGAAAAGGTTGTCTTATTTTGTAAGACATTACCTGCCATTTTTGGTCACCTGCCATTTCTTGTTCCTTTGACTTTGGTCAAAAGTCTACCTTTGACTGGTCAAACGTTGACCATTGACCCTTTGACTTTTGACCACATGTCATGCACCTATTGGAGAGCTGGTGGGGGCCTGTCCCCCTGCCAGAACCTGGCAAGGAGAAGGGCGCACGCCAAGGGTGGCGTGAGCCCAAGTAGGAGGCGCCTAGGAGTCCTTGTTGGACAAGGACTCCATCTCCTTTTTGGATTCCCTTTTGGATTCCAATCAGAGTTCTACTAAGAATCCAGTTTGACTGGTCTTAGGCGCCCTCTAAGGAGGAATCCAGGGGTCTCTATTCCAACCAATCAGATTTAGATCTGATTTCACAAAGGGTTGTGATTGGTTGAGAGGAAGAGGAGTTGGATCACAAGATAGTCTATAAATAAGACCCTGCGCCCAACTCCTAATTCTAATGGAAAGAGAATTCAATTTCCATGCCCCAAGGCTGCCTCTCCCCTCCTTCCTCCATGCCATAGTCTCCTTCTCCCTCTTGCTCTCCACGTCCAAAAGTGGTTTTGGACCTTGGTTGGTGCGATTCAGATCAGAGAAAGGCGATCAAAAGCATAGAAGGCTGCGCTGCTGCAAAAGGACGACTGCAGATCTTCAAAAGAGTTTTGAAGATCCTCCAGATCAGATCCAGATCTGAATTTTTGGAGGTGTGATAGAGAAGAAGAGGATCTCCAGATCCAACCTGAGTGGATACCGGTAGAGGCCAGGCGCTTGCATGGCTAAGATCCAGAACCTTCCGCTGCAATCAGGATCATCTAATGGGTAATAGGATTACCCAAATCAGGTAAATTAAATTTGATTTAATTTATCTTATTTTATTTTATTTATTAAAATAATAAGAATTAGATCTAAAATATATCAAGATCTGATTGGGATCAAGAGAAAAATTTTTGAAATATATCTCTTGATCTAATCAGATCTGGACGAACCTGGATCCGGGAAATCAGGATTTCCTTCAACTGGTATCAGAGCCATGGTTCTAAAATTGTTTAGATCTGATTTTAATTTTATTTTAATTAGAAAATAAAGTGATTTCAGATGTCACATGAGATGTGATCAGATCTGAAATCAGAAAAAATTAAAATTAAATGATTTGGATCTAAGAACATGAAGATATGCATGACTAGTTCTAGAATAGAATAGTTCTATAGAATAGTTTTGCATGTCTTTGATTTAATCTGATTAAATCATATTTTAGATCTTCTTATTTACTATTTTTTGATATTATAAGTGTTATAATAACATCTGATAAACAGCAAATAAAAATTATTTAATTTTAAATATCATATGAGATATGATTGATGCATGTCTAGACTAGTTGTAGAATAGTTCTACATAATTGTCTAGATTAGAATTTATTTTGATTAGATCAATTTAAATCTAATTTTTTAGATTATTATGAGATAATTTAGATCTGAAAACATGCATGATTTGATACATGAGATGTATGCAAAATATGCCTTGATTAGATCTAAATTTGTATATGAGATATATGATATAGATCTATAACTGTTTTGTAGATTTACATGTTCCTGATTAAGGCGTTCCTCTTGGCCGTCCGGTCATAAGAACAAAGAAGGGTTTAAAGGCCCTCTCTTCCCATTCGATGGGGTGTTCTTATGATGTGTAGGGGTGCTGCGTGTTCGTCCTTAATCAGAAACCCAAAACTTACTTTCTGCAAAACCCTAGATCCTGAAACCCTAGGATTTATTGTGCATATTTTGTTTATGAACCCTAACTTAATTAAGAATTAAGTTTATGGAATATCAATTAGGTCTAAAATTGAGAATTTTAGATCTAAGACATATTCATAATACTGGGTTCGGGCTTGGGTAGCTCAATTAGGTCTAAGCGGTTGATCAAACCGAATCAAGAGTTGGTTAGATGGGATCAACAATGCTTAAATTGACCAGCCTAATAGGATTAAGTCTGGGTCAAGATCGAGTCACGATCAAGCAAGACCTAATTAGGCTCAGAGGTTAGAGTCTGGATTGTAGGCTAACCCAATTAGTTCTGACTCAACAATTTGGTGTCTAAGGTAAGTTTGGCACATACGACCGACTGGTTTTTAATTGGAAGCTACTCGACCTGAATGCGTTCTTGTACGAGTTAATGGCATATTCCTTCCACCGGTCTCACTTACCTGGCCATATCTGTTGACACAGTTCTGATCTGAGGTGGTCAATAATCCGAGCTAACCCATGCCACTAGGTTAGTCATAATTGTTATGACTATGACAAGTCTAGTTTAATGAGATCCTGAATCAATTCTCCCTAAGAAAAGATTAAGTCTGAGGTCTTCCACCATTGTAGATGTGCGGGCCCTTCCCGGGGTTGATTGTTCTCGGCTGGATACAGTGGCTCAGTTGCACCGGGAAGATGCAACCATGTCTATTAGGCATTGGATGCTATGGGCTGGAGGATGAGTTGGGCTCAATATTTCGGATACGGTGAGAGACTCCAATTAGGAAACCCAGTCTATGCAAATGGTGGGTCTGACTTAACTAAGGAGTGGATCAATATTTCCAGGATACGGTGAGATTCATGAATTAGAGACCAAGTTTGGGTGCACCATGATTAGAGAATCATTGAACAAGAGTTGTTCACTCATTGGCTAACCCATCACCAATAACTGTTAGGTGAGGTGATGAGTCAGTTGGTGAGACCGCACCACCCACTAGAAATCATTAATCGTGGAGATTTTTGCATCTCTACAGAGGGAGTGTAGGGATCCAAGAAAATAGTGGGAGCTAATTTGTTTAAAAATAAAATCCCTAAATAAATTGGTCAAGTCATAATTACAGTATCTAACTAGAATCTTTGACTCTCTACAGGAAAATATCTGCGTCCAACCCATTGGCACGTATCCTGGACACACATAGACTGACTGGACCCAATTATAAAGATTGGCTCAGGAACTACAAAATTGTTTTGGGTTCCGAGAAGTTAACACATGTATTGGATCAGGACCCTCCCACCTTACCAGCTCGTCCATCCACTGAACAGAGAGCGTCTCTGGAAAAATGGATAGACGAAGATAATAAGGCCAGATATTACATGTTGGGCTCGATGTCTGATGAGCTCCAGCGCCAACATGAAGATATCGGGACTGCTCGCCAAATGTTGGCTCACCTGCAGGAGATGTTTGGTGAACAGAGTCGCGCAGCCAAAGTATCAAGTCACGAAAATGACTTTTTAAGGCTAAGATGCGTGATGGGCAGTCAGTCCAAGATCACTGTCTGATGATGATCAAGGACATGGAAGAGCTTGAGAAGCTCGGTGTGAAGTTAGGACTTGGATCTGCAGAACGATATTATTCTGCAATCCTTGACTGATGCATATGGGCAATTCATCATGAATTACCACATGCATAAACTTCAAAATTCCTTGGCCGAATTAATGAACATGCTGGTCACCGCTTGAGCTTTCTATGAAAGGTTCTAAAGGCTCAGTTCTTGCTATGGAACGGACTTCTTCCAAAAGAAAGTCTTATGGAAAGAAAAAGAAGTCTGTGAAAAAGCTAGAAGGTGGAAGGAGCAAAGAAGAAGAAGGCAGAAGCCGAAGATGAAAAGGCCGCTGGCAAAGGAAAGTGTTTCCATTGCAACAGCGACGGCCATTGGAAGCGGAACTGCCCTACTTACCTGGCCACCCTGAAGAACAAGAAGGAAGGTCCTTCTGGAGGTATGCTCGTTATTGAGTCTAACCTTACGGTTTCTTCTGCATCCAGTTGGGTGCTTGACTCTGGTTCTAGTGCTCATCTGTGCACTTCCATGCAGGGTCTTGAGGATAGCAGGAGGCTGAGGGATGGAGACATGATCCTACGCATCGGTAATGGAGCAAGAGTTGCTGCAGTGGTGGTGGGAACATACCCTCTTCGATTACCATCTGGTTTAGACTTAGTTTTGAAAAGACTGTTATTATGTGCCTGCAGCTAGCAGGAATTTGATTTCTGTTTCATGCTTAGCACTAGAAGGCTATGTGATTACCTTCTTTAAGGACCATTGTAACATTCTTTATGAAAGAAATAAAATTGCAAATGGTTTCCTTATTAACGGTCTTTATCAGCTACATATTGATGTACCTGTTCTAACTATCGAGCAAAACGTGAATGCCAAACGACCTAGGGATAGTCCAAACGACAGATATCTATGGCACCTGAGATTAGGTCATATAGCAGAAGATAGGATCAACAAATTGGAGAAAAATGGGCTATTGAGTCCATTGACTTTCGAGTCATATCCAACTTGTGAATCTTGTCTTCAAGGCAAAATGACTAAACTCCCTTTTGTTGGACATGGGGAGAGGGCCACAGATCTCCTTGCCCTAGTACATACTGATGTGTGCGGCCCATTTGATGTGCCGACTAAAGGCAATTTTGTCTACTTCATTACCTTTATCGATGATCTATCAAGGTATGGGTATGTGTGTCTTATGAGACACAAGTCTAAAGCTTTTGAAAAGTTTAAAAAATTCAAACATGAAGTAGAAAAATAAACTAAAAAATCCATTAAGGTTCTTCGATCAGATCGAGGAGGTGAATACCTTAGTCGAGAATTTCTAGACTATCTCAAGGATAATGGCATAGTCTCTCAATGGACTCCACCAGGAACACCTCAACTCAACGGAATTTCAAAACGAAGAAATCAGACTCTATTGGATATGGTCTGATCCATGATGAGCTTCATAGATCTTCTTGATTTTCTTTATGGATATTCATTGTTAACTTCAATTTATCTACTGAATAGGGTTCCCTCTAAGACCATCCTACCACACCGTATGAGATATGGCACTATAAGAAATCAAGTCTGAGTCATCTCAGAATTTGGGGTTGTCCGACTCATATCAAAAGACAACAAGTGGACAAGTTAGAGTTTAGGTCCTTCAGAGCTTGATTCATAGGATATCCTAAAGTGTCATTAGGATACTATTTCTATATTCTAGAAGACCATAATATGATTGTGAGTCGACATGCCATCTTTCTTGAAAAATAGTTTATTCAAGATAGCGGAATTGGAAAGCAGATTAAGCTTGATGAGAAAGTCTCACAAGTACAATAAGCTAAGGACTAATTGGAACCAAATCAATTGAGCCAATAAGAACACTACCTCCTCCACCTCGTAGATCGGAAAGAGTTTTCCGTCTCCCTAAAAGATACTTAGGTATTATTTCAGAGAAAGTAGAGAAAATATTTCTCATAGATAATATTGCTCATGGTGATGATCCCAAAACCTATAATGAGGCGGTATCAGATATCGACTCCAAGAAATGGCTAGAGGCAATGCAGTCAGAAATTGACTCGATGCACTCGAACCAAGTCTGGACCTTGGTAGATCCACCAGAAGGTATAGTACCTATTGGGTGTAAATGGATCTTCAAGAGAAAGATTGGTGCAGATGGGAATATGGAGACATTCAAGGCTAGACTAGTGGTAAAAGGTAATAGTCAATGCGAAGGCATTGACTATCAAGATACCTTTTCCCCAGTGGCTATGCTAAAATCCATCCGCACATTGCTTGCCGTTGCAGCCTATTTCGATTATGAAATATGGCAAATGGACGTGAAAATGACGTTCTTGAATGGATATCTTGAGGAAGCTATCTATATGGAACGACCGCTAGGTTTCACATCTAGTGATACTGATCACAAGGTTTGCAAGCTACAAAGGTCCATATATGGACTTAAGCAAGCATCTCGAAGCTGAAACACTCATTTTAATGATGTGATTAAAACATTTGGTTTCATCAAAAATGAAAAGAAATCGTGTGTCTTCAAAAAGGTCAGTGGGAATGCTATTGTCTTCCTCGTATTGTACATGAATGACATCCTCCTTATTGGGAATGATATTCCTGTAATGACAACAATCAAATTATGGTTGTCCAAGGAATTCTCCATGAAGGACCTAGGTGAAGCATCCTTTATTCAAGGAATTAAGGTCAATAGGGATAGACTAAAAAGGATGCTAGGACTTTCACAGAAGATGTACATAGAGGAAGTACTAAAGAGGTTTAGTATGGAAAACTCTAAGAGGGTATTAATATCCTTCGGACATAGTATTCATCTTTCCAAGAAGATGTGCCCTAGCACACCTGAGAAAATAGAATGCATGAGCAAGATCCCTTATGCTTCTACAATAGGAAGTCTCATGTATGACATGCTATGTATACGACCTGATATAGCCCAAGCTGTGAGTGTCACAAGTAGATATCAGTCAAATCCAGTTGAAGAACACTGGACTTGTATGAAATGTATCCTTAAGTACTTGAGAAGAACTAAGGATATGATGTTGGTCTATGGTAATAGAGAACTCCAAGTCTAGGGATACACTGACTCAGATTTTATGTTCGATGTAGATGATCGAAAGTCGACATCTGGGAGTCTGTTTGTATGCAATGGTGGTGCTGTCAGTTGAAAGAGTTTCAAGCAAACCATGATAGTAGATTCCACCATGGAAGCAGAATATATCCCTACATCAGAGGCTGCGACGAAAGCATTCTAGTAGAAGAAGTTTGCTGCAGAAATTAGAGTAATGCCATCAGATGCCATTCCTCTATACTGCGACAATAATGATGCCATAGCCTTTGCTAAGGAGCCGAGGTCTCACCAAAAATCCAAGCACATTGAGTGGCGATACCACCTCATCCATGATTACCTCGAGAAGGGTTACGTCGAGAGAGTTGACTCCACAGACAATGTGGCAGACCTGCTTACAAAGTCATTGGGCCAGCAGAAGATCGAAGCCCACCTTGAGAAGATGGGACTTAGACTTGTAGCCAATTGGCTTTAGGACAAGTGGAAGATTGTTAGATATATGTGCCCTAGAAGCCAGAATTGGCTGACACTTGTAATACACTTCTAGGGGCAAAATTATAATTTTGACTATAATCAATAAAATGGGTTATTTTCTATCACATATGTGTATTTAGTGTCTGTGATACATCCTTTGAGTTAATGGTAATGATAATTCATATTTTCAAGAGTTGAAAATTTAAGACATGAATAATCATTATTAACTCATAAAATGCTCCCGACCATAGGATCATCACGAGGATGGTGATTGATCCGAAAGGTTGGTGTACAATCATTTCTCTTTAGTAGATGAGTCTTGAGTCTACGGTGTGGAGACACCAGAGCGAGAGTACAGGTACTCGTTAGAGAATGAGGGCACTGAGCGTGACCACCTCGAGTAGTCATTAGGAAGTCTACCTTCTCATCAATGACTGACTCGATGCTGCAGTGGTGTGTCTGGTTCTTTGACCTAAGATGCATCGGTAGTTCACCTTGAGGGTGTTGTAGTTTGACTACTGATAGGAATGCGGTGCTGTCGTTAAGACACCGTGTTTATCAGTTTAATCCGACTTCTTAAAATAATTTAAAAAATGCATAGATAGAAATGAGTCGGATCGAATCCACAGGGAAGGTAGTGTTTTTAGATTTGAAATCTTTGATTTTTAAAAGAAAAAGAAAAATAAGAAGATTTGAATTTTGAAATAAAAACTGAAGTCGGAAGATTGAAAATAAAAATTAAAAGGTGTAGGAATTTAAACTTGGTACTAAGATCTACTAATTAGATTTTAGCATCTACTTGCAAAAAATAATAATTAAAGTGCAAAAATTAAATTACAATAAAAATTAAATGCAAGAAATTAAAATATAAAAATAAAATTTTTATTAATTAAAATTTTAGAATTTAAATACATAAAATTTAAAAAGAATAAAATAGCCTGATCTCTGATCTTGGATCGGCATTGGCAGAAAGATGGTGTAGAAGCTTGGCTCTTCTTCTCGGCACCCATTGCTTCGAAGCAGCCTTTAACCCATAGCCTGGCTTCGCCCTGTACCAAAGCTTCACCTTGATCGGAGATGTTGATTTCTGATGGCCTGGGGTCCTTTTTATAGAGCTAGGAGGGCTGGATATTTTTTTCTAAAGGCAATATGGGCCTAATAACCTTTGTAATCATAAAAATATAAAGAAATTTGGATAAAATTTGAATCAAAATAGCTCTGATATGACTCTGATAAATCTGATAAAATCCAACCATTCAATAGAAATCCAACGATCCAAAAATCATCAAAATCGGATGCAGATAAGCCCAGATCAGGTCGGATTAAATTCTGGCCGTTGGATCGCACTTGATGGAGGAAATCTGGCCGCAAATCATGCACTTCGGGAGTCTTGATCACCATCGGCAAGCATTCTGGACCGTTGGATCATTCGCCTTGATTTTTTGGCCATTGCGATGCGTCCGATGGTGATCCGCATGATGTTTGTAATCTTGAATCAAAATTCGGAAGCAACCACAGCCGTCCGATCTTGACCGCAATCAACCACATCCATTCGATCGCGCAATTACTGTTCCCATGGACCGCGTGGACCGGCCGCACCGCACACCGCAACCAATCAGCGCTCGCTTGTTGTCGGACAAAAAGACTAAAATACCCTTGTGAGCCACGATAAATTTCTGTAGACCCTTTAAGGGTCTAGGTCCGCCACGTGGCAATCTCTGATTCATCGAATTTCTGCTGAGCTGGCGGTCCACGCCTGATCGTGGAACCGGCTTGATGGCTTCAACGGCTGAGTCGACTTTGATGGCTTGGCTTGGCTTGGTGGCTTGGCTTTGCGGAGCCGACTGAGCCATTTTCTTTTTTTATTTAATTTTTATTTATTTTATATTTTTAAAAATTCATATCTTTTTCATTTTAGCTCCGTTTTACTTGAAAATTTATTTCATTATGATCAAAAAAATGAGCTCTTTCCATTGATTAGTAAAATTTTATTTTTTAATTTTTATTTTATTTTTTTTTTAATTAATTTTTTAATTAATTAATAAAAATATGAATTTTTCAAAAATTATATATAAATTGATTAATTAATTCTTAAAAATTAATATAAATTAATTAATAAATTAATACTTTTATTGGTGAATTTATGATGTTTTATCACACCCCCCAACTTAAGCTTTGCTCGTCCTCGAGTAAAGAAAGAATTTAGTTTTAAATATCTTTTAACTTTAGAGTTTCGAATTTTACCTAAGCAATTTTCAAAATGGCCATTGATATTCAGTAGAGCTTAAATGAGATATATCATTGGGGTATTAATACTTATCAATAGAAAAATTAAGTAAAGAACATTAAATTTTTTAAACTTTTTCTAAATTATTCCCACTTTTATCTCTGATTTGTCTAAACTTTCATATAGGCAAGTGTATTGCTACTTCCATCCTTCATTTATTAATTTTTATTTTCACATTGCCCACTTTTTTGATGTGAATATCATTGCTTACTTAGGCAACGGGACCCGGTTACTCGGTGGGAAACCAATATTTCTTTTTTTTTTTTTTTCTTTTTTTTTTTTTTTTTTTTTTAACGTTGTACCACTATTGAGTGTCTTAACTTCTTAAGCTTTCTATTTGATCCATGTAGCGAGTCTTGGGCCAATGACTCCCAAACCAGTTGGCTTTAGGGCACTAGGTATAGAATACCCCTCGGGCTTACTAGCTCGAATCAAATAGGCTACGAGTTAAGACTAGCTTTACAATGAGCTTCTTTGCCCTTCCCACCTTTTGACGCGAAACTCAATGCTTGCTTAGGCAAAGAGGCTCGGTTACTCAGTGAGAAGTACTTGAAAACTATTTTATTAAAATAAATTTTTATATGAAGAAATGTATAGTTACCCTACACAAGCCTATAAAAAGTAGACTTTTCTTTGATGCTAGTAGAAATAATTAGAAATGCTCCTTAAGGAAAATTTTTTATGTTCTAGACTTAACTCTTTATTGAATTTTTTTAATACTTGATTCCTCAATATCTCATAGATTCTCTAATCTGTGCATCAATTTTTTTTTAAAAATGCTTAGTTTAATTCGATTCTTAAGCATAATCAGGTGTCTAAATACTAAATACTAACTTTTTCGAGGACTTAAAATTTTTTATTTTTCTCTCCCCCCAACTTAATCGACATTGTCCTTAATGGAGAAGAAAAAAAAAGGATGTAATAAAGAACATGGAAGAATACACCTAACTCAGTATATATATATATTTTTATTTTTTTTTTATTTTTTTATTTTTTGGTCCAGCACATGCCTTTACAAATTTGAGCTCTCCCTCCAACTTATTCAAATTATCCTAAAAAGAAAATAAACTAGATAAATTAGATAAAAACTAAATATTGGGTTGCCTCCCAACAAAGCGCTAAGTTTACCATCTTCAGCCAGACACAATGCAGCTCACTATCCTGTGTCGAATATTGGATTGACAAATTCCAATGATTTTGGATTGCCAATCTCAGAAAGTTGATGTTGATTTTTAATCCCATTATTGATATATTCACTGTTAATTTTTGGGATATATTTTATGATTCCATTCTCAGACCTATGTTTATTAAGAATTTCTCCTATTTGTTCTTCTAAAATGCTCATGAATGAGTTTTAGGAGTTACAGTTTGATTCAATGGGTGCTGGAATGGTGACTTAAAGGCGGTTTTAATTCTGAAGGTAAATTAATGTGATCCTGCTTAAACAACTCCATTGATATTTCATTACATGCCTTTTGATTTTTATAAGAAGAACCAGCTTCTAGGGTTGAAGGAAATAGGACATTAGGTTTATAAGTCTCGGGTAAATCATCTATTCTCTTTTTCCTTATTTCTATCTCATTTAAACTGGAACTAGCATCAGTACTAATTCCTGGCTTGGGTTCTTCTATGTGGTTAGTCTTAGTACTAACCAGTTCCTCTAAATTTTTATTTTAGCTAGCATCAGTACTAGCCTCTCTCACCTGGTCTTGATATGGGTCCATAAGAATCCTATAGCTTTTAAGTTCAGTAATTACTTTGGCATTCTCAAATTGGAGATTCTTAGATGAAACATTAGATTGATAATTTAATCCAGGTGGTTGGTGGTCATTAGGTGGGTTGTTTGAAATTGGTAGGTTCGGTAGTTGATCTAGTTCTCTCCTCATGTTAGACTCAACTAATTGTCCTATTTGAGCTTCTAGTCTGGCGATAGATTGCTGTTGAGTCAGAATTAATTATTGAAGTTGGTTAAATCTATCATCAGCTAGATTGGTCTGTTGAGGAGGTGGGTATGAAGGCTGATTATAATATGATGGTTGGTTAAACTGACTAGGCTGACCATTATTATAGGCATAATTTTGATAATTTTGTTCAAGTAAAATTTGGGTCTGAGCCTGAGTCTGTTGGATGTC
>QRFJ01001405.1:131757-149231 GCA_006176705.1 Cocos nucifera
GACCCCTTAAGGTTCTAAAAATTTATCGCGGCTCACAAGGGTAATTTAGTCTTTTCGTCCGACAACAGCGGCGCTGATTTATTGCGTGTGCGGTGCGCTGTTCACGCGGTCCATGGGAACAGTAATTGCGCGATCGGAACGGATTGTGGTTGTTTGCGGTCAGGATCGGACGCTGTGGTTGCTTCCGAATTTTATTCGATACAAACATCACGCGGATCACCATCGGACGCAGCGCTCGATCCAGGCGATGATCTGACGGTCCAGAATGCTCCGCGCGTGATCATGACTCCCGAAGGCGTGATTTGCGGCCAGATTTCCTCATCAAGCCGATCCAACGCGCAGAAATTTAATCCGACCTGATCTGGGCTTATCTGCATCCGATTTTGATGATTTTGGACGTTGGATTCCTGTTGAATGGCTGATTTTATCAGATTTATAGAGTCATATCAGAGCTATTTTGATTCAAATTTTATCAAATTTCTTTATATTTATGATTACAAAGGCTATTAGTCCCATATTGCCTTTGAAAAAAAATATCCAGCCCTCCTAGCTCTATAAAAAGGACCCAGGCCATCAGAATCAACATCTCCGATCAAGGTGAAGCTTTGGTACAGGGCGAAGCCAGGCTATGGGTTAAAGGCTGCTTCGAAGCAATGGGTGCGAGAAGAAGAGCAAGCTTCTACACCATCTTTCTGCCAATGCCGATCCAAGATCAGAGATCAGACTATTTTATTCTTTTTAAATTTTATTATTTAAATTCTAAAATTTTAATTAATAAAAATTTTATTTTATATTTTAATTTCTTGCATTTAATTTTATTATAATTTAATTTTTGCACTTTAATTATTATTTTTTTTTCAAGTAGATGCTAAGATCAAATTAGTAGATCTTAGTACCAAGTTTAAATTCTGCACTTTTTAATTTTTATTCAATCTTCCGACTTCAGTTTTATTTTCAAAATTCAAATCTCTTTTTTTCTTTTCTTTTTAAAATTAAAGATTTCAAATCTAAAAATACTACCTTCCCTGTGGATTCGAACCGATCATTGCTATCTACGCATTTTTAAATTATTTTAAGAAGTCGGATTAAACTGTTAAACACGGTGCTTAACGACAGATACCGCGTTCCCATCAGTTTTTTGGCACCGTTGTGGGGAAGGAATAGATGCTATTTTTTTCTTTGATTTCTTTGATTTTTTTTTTAAATTAATTATATTTTTTAATATTGCTTACTAATTTTATTTATTTTTGAGAAAAAAAGAAGAAAGCAATCTAATTTTGGGTAAGATCAATCCTAACCCTAGTCCTCTTTTTCTTTTTTATTATTTATTTATTTATTTTATTTTTTTTTAAATTAATTTTAAAAAAAAATATCCATTTAAACCTATTAAAAGCCTCATGATAAGATTAGAACCCTAACTGTTTAGAGCATGCATCATATTAGTTTTATTTTTATTTTATTTTTTTGGTGATTGTTGAGGCAAGGTAAGCCTTTTAGAATATAATTAGTTACATGCATCTAGTTTAAATTGCATAGAACCCTGATTTGATTTTTTTTTTTTTTTTGGCAATTCATATTAAATCAAATTAAGGCGCACAAACCCAATTAAACAAGATAAGGTGGATTTGATCACCCTTCCTTAGCCCACAAACAAACCAACCAACATTCTACATTGACCTAAGCTTTTAATTTTAAATCAATAGACATCAACCCTAGGAACCAGAGCTCAATAGGATAAAGGAATCCAAGAGTTGAACCGGGTTAGGATAAGCTAATTTGACTGGTGGTCTAGGAAAGTGGTTCAGGGACGATTGGCCCGAAGGAAGGTGGTTTCTAATTGTACCGTTCTCTTACCTGGCCAAGCACAATTGGTGTCTAAGACAAGCAATGGGGGGACTCCCACCACCTTACACTTACCTGGCCAGTTGATTGGCAATCCTACACTTGGAGGGCTTGAAGGTGACTTGGAGTTAGGAGCTGTCTAGATCTAGGATAACCCTTAGTCAGGATTGATTGACCAACTTGATTGCTAACCAACATTAGATCTTAATTAAACCGAAATCTTCTCTTTCTTCTTAGTTCTAGGACTCCTTAGGACCTTCTCTTTAGAACTCTTTTTTCTTTCTTCTCCTTTCTCCTCAAAAAAAATAAAATAAAAATAAACTAACTAAAAAATTAATAATTAAATTAAAATTAAATTAAATTAAAATTAATAAATAAAATAATTAAAAAATTAATTTTAATATATAAAAAATAATAATAATAATAAATAAAATATTTCAAAAAATTTTAAACCATACATTGGTTACACTAATACAAGCATGGTAGGAAATCATTTTTTCTGATTTAGTTGAATTTAATTGAATGGTTGTTTATATTAAACTAAATAATCAAATGGCTAATATGAACCTTATAGTCCCAAAAATTAGTAAAGTTGACCTTCTTGATCAGAAAATAGATCAACTCCTAACCTAGGTCAACAATCTTCTAATTATCAGGAGAGTTATTCAATCTGTGCTAGTCCAACCCATCATGTAAGTGAATATCCTATAATGTACAGTTTCCGTATTTTATCAAGAACAAGTTCAAGCTACTCAAGGATACTCCAAATTAATTAATGACCCATTTTCAAATTCATATAATTCAAATTGGAGTAACTTTATTTTTTGGTGTCGTTAAGACACCGTGTTTATCAGTTTAATCCGACTTCTTAAAATTATTGAAAATATGCGTAGATAGTAGTGAGTCGGGTCGAATCCACAGGGAAGGTAGTGTTTTTAGATTTGAAATCTTTGATTTTTAAAAGAAAAAGAAAAAAAGAAGATTTGAGTTTTGAAATCAAAAGTGAAGTCGGAAAATTAAAAAGCAAAAATTAAAAGATGCAGGAATTTAAACTTGGTACTAAGATCTACTAGTTAGATCTTAGCATCTACTTGCAAAGCAATAATTTAAAGTGCAGAAATTAAATTACAATAAAAATAAAAAGCAAGAAATTAAAATGCAAAAATAAAATTTTTATTAATTAAAATTTTAGAATTTAAATACATAAAATTTAAAAAGAAAAGATAAAATAAAATAGCCTGATCTCTGATCTTGGATCGGCATTGGCAGAAAGATGGTGTAGAAGCTCGGCTCTTCTTCTCGGCACCCGTTGCTTCGAAGCAGCCTTTAACCCATAGCCTGGCTTCGCCCTGTACCAAAGCTTCACCTTGATCGGAGATATTGAATTTCTGATGGCCTGGGGTCCTTTTTATAGAGCTAGGAGGGCTGGATATTTTTTCTAAAGGCAATATGGGACTAATAGCCTTTGTAATCATAAAAATACAAAGAAATTTGGATAAAATTTGAATCAAAATAGCTCTGATATGACTCTGATAAATCTGATAAAATCCAGCCATTCAACAGGAATCCAACGGTCCAAAAATCATCAAAATCGGATGCAGATAAGCTCAGATCGGGTCGGATTAAATTCTGGCCGTTGGATCGCGCTTGATCGAGGAAATCTGGCCGCAAATCGCGCTTCGGGAGTCTTGATCACCGCCGGCAGCATTCTGGACCGTCGGATCATCGCCTGGATCGAGCGCTGCCGTCCGATGGTGATCCGCGTGATGTTTGTATCTGAATAAAATTCGGAAGCAACCACAGCCGTCCGATCCTGACCGCAAACAACCACATCCGTCCGATCGCGCAATAACTGTTCCCATGGACCGCGTGGACCGGCCGCACCGCACACCGCAACCAATCAGCGCCGCTGTTGTCGGACGAAAAGACTGAAATTACCCTTGTGAGCCGCGATAAATTTCTGTAGACCCTTAAGGGGTCTAGGTCCACCACGTGGCAATCTCTGATTCGCCGGAATTTGCTGAGCTGGCGGTCCACGCCTAGGATCGTGGACCGGCTGATGGCTTCAACGGCTGAGTCGGCTTGATGGCTCGGCTTGGCTTGGTGGCTCGGCTTGCGGAGCCGGCTGAGCCGTTTTCTTTTTTTATTTAATTTTTATTTATTTTATATTTTTAAAAATTCATATCTTTTTCATTTTAGCTCCGTTTTACTTGAAATTTATTTCGTTGTGATCAAAAAAATGAGCTCTTTCTATTGATAATAAAATTTTATTTTTTAATTTTTATTATTTTTTTATTATTTTTTAATTAATTTTTTAATTAATAAAAATATGAATTTTTCAAAAATTATATATAAATTGATTATTAATTCTTAAAAATTAATATAAATTAATTGAATAAATTAATACTTTTATTGGTGAATTTATGATGTTTATCACACCCCCCAACTTAAGCTTTGCTCGTCCTCGAGTAAAGAAAGAATTTAGTTTTAAATACCTTTTAACTTTAGAGTTTCGAATTTTACCTAAGCAATTTTCAAAATGGCCATTGATATTCAGTAGAGCTTAAATGAGATATATCATTGGGGTATTAATACTTATCAATAGAAAAATTAAGTAAAGAACATTAAATTTTTCAGAACTTTTTCTAAATTATTCCACTTTTATCTCTGATTTGTCTAAACTTTCATATAGGCAGGTGTATTGCTACTTCCATCCTTCATTTATTAATTTTTATTTTCACATTGCCCACTTTTTGATGCGAATATCATTGCTTACTTAGGCAACGGGACCCGGTTACTCGGTGGGAAACCAATGTTTCTTTTTTTTTTTTTTTTTTTTTTTTTTTTTTTTTTTTAACGTTGTACCACTATTGAGTGTCTTAACTCCTTAAGCTTTCTATTTGATCCATGTAGCGAGTCTTGGGCCAATGACTCCCAAACCAGTTGGCTTTAGGGCACTAGGTATAGAATACCCCTCGGGCTTACTAGCTCGAATCAAATAGGCTACGAGTTAAGACTAGCTTTACAACGAGCTTCTTTGCCCTTCCCACCTTTTGACGCGAAACTCAATGCTTGCTTAGGCAAAGAGGCCCGGTTACTCAGTGAGAAGTACTTGGAAACTATTTTATTAAAATAAATTTTTATATGAAGAAACGTATAGTTACCCTACACAAGCCTATAAAAAGTAGACTTTTCTTTGATGCTAGTAAAAATAATTAGAAATGCTCCAAGAAAAAATTTTTTATGTTCTGGACTTAACTCTTTATTGAATTTTCTTAATACTTGATTCCTCAATATCTCATAGATTCTCTAATCTGTGCATCAATTTTCTTTTTAAAAATGCTTAGTTTAATTCGATTCTTAAGCATAATCAAGTATCTAAATACTAAATACTAACTTTTTCGAGGACTTAAAATTTTAAAATTTTTATTTTTCTCTCCCCCCAACTTAATCGACATTGTCCTCAATGGAGAAGAAAAAATAAAGGATGTAATAAAGAACATGGAAGAATACACCTAACTCAGTATATATATATATTTTTTATTTATTTATTTTATTTTTTTATTTTTTTGGTCCAGCACATGCCTTTACAAATTTGAGCTCTCCCTCCAACTTATTCAAATTATCCTAAAAAGAAAATAAGATAAATTAGATAAAAACTAAATATTGGGTTGCCTCCCAACAAGCGCTAAGTTTACCGTCTTCAGCCAGACACAATGTAGCTCACTATCCTGTGTCGAATATTGGATTGACAAATTCCAATGGTTTTGGATTGCCAATCTCAGAAAGTTGATGTTGATTTTTAATCCCATTATTGATATATTCACTGTTAATTTTTGGGATATATTTTATGATTCCATTCTCAGACCCATGTTTATTAAGAATTACTCCTATTTGTTCTTCTAAAATGCTCATGAATGGAGTTTTAGGAGTTAAGTTTGATTCAATGGGTGCTGGAATGGTGACTAAAGGCGGTTTTAATTCTGGAGGTAAATTAATGTGATCCTGCTTAAACAACTCCATTGACATTTCATTACATGCCTTTTGATTTTTATAAGAAGAACCAGCTTCTAGGGTTGAAGGGAATAGGACATTAGGTTTATAAGTCTCGGGTAAATCATCTATTCTCTTTTCCCTTATTTCTATCTCATTTAAACTGGAACTAGCATCAGTACTAATTCCTGGCTTGGGTTCTTCTATGTGGTTAGTCTCAGTACTAACCAGTTCCTCTAAATTTTCATTTTGGCTAGCATCAGTACTAGCCTCTCTCACCTGGTCTTGGTATGGGTCCATAAGAATCCTATAGCTTTTAAGTTCAGGAATTACTTTGGTATTCTCAAATTGGAAGATTCTTAGATGAAACATTAGATTGATAATTTAATCCAGGTGGTTGGTGGTCATTAGGTGGGTTATTTGAAATTGGTAGGTTCGGTAGTTGATCTAGTTCTCTCCTCATGTTAGACTCAACTAATTATCCTATTTGAGCTTCTAGTCTGGCGATAGATTGCTGTTGAGTTAGAATTAATTGTTGAAGTTGGTTAAATCTATCATCAGCTAGATTGGTCTGTTGAGGAGGTGGGTATGAAGGCTGATTATAATATGATGGCTGGTTAAACTGACTAGGCTGACCATTATTATAGGCATAATTTTGATAATTTTGCTCAAGTGAAATTTGGGTCTGAGCCTGAGTCTGTTGGGATGTCCAAGAAAAATTAAAGTTACTCCAATCTGAATTATATGAATTTGAAAATGGATCATTAATCAATTTGGAGTATCCTTGAGTAGCTTGAACTTGTTCTTGGATAAAATATGGAAACTGTGCAGTCATAGGATATTCACTTACATGATGGGTTGGACTAGCACAGATTGAATAACTTCTCCTGATAATTAGAAGATTGTTGACCTAGGGTTAGGAGTTGATCTATTTTCTGATCAAGAAGGTCAACTTTATCTAATTTTTGGACTATTAGATTTATATTAGCCATTTGATTATTATGTTTAATGTGAATCAACCATTCAATTAAGTTCAACTAAATCAGAAAAAGCGATTTCCTACCATGCATGTATTAGTGTAACCCTAATGTATGGTTTAAAAATTTTTAGAATATTTTTTTTTTATTTATTATTATTATTATTTTATTATATTAAAAATTAATTTTTTTTAATTATTTTTATTTATTAATTTTAATTTAATTTAATTTAATTTAATTATTAATTTTTAGTTAGTTTAATTTTTATTTTATTTTATTTTTAGAGGAGAAAGGAGAAGAAAGAAAAAAGAGTTCTAAAGAAGAGGTCCTAAGGAGTCCTAGAACTAAGAAGAAAGAGAAGAATTCGGTTTAATTAGATCTAATGTTGGTTAGCAATCAAGTTGGTCAATCAATCCTGACTAAGGGTTATCCTAGATCTAGACAGCTCCTAACTGCCAAGGTCACCTTCAAGCCCTCCAAGTGTAGGATTAGCCAATCAACTAGGCCAGGTAAGTGTAAGGTCGGTGGGAGTCCCCCCGTTGCTTGCCTTAGACACCAATTGTGCTTGGCCAGGTAAGCGAACGGAACCAATTAGAAACCACCTTCCTTCGGGCCCAATCGTCCCTGAACCACTTTCCTAGACACCAGTCAAATTGACTTATCCTAACCCGGTTCAACTCTTAGGATTCCTTGTCCTATTGAGCTCGAGTTCCTAGGGTTGATGTCTAATTGATTTTAAAATTAAAGGCTTAGGTCAATGCAGGATGTTGGTTGGTTGTTTGTGGGCTAAGGAAGGGTGATCAAATCCCCACCTTATCTTGTTTAATTGGGTTGTGCCCTTAATTTGATTTAATATGAATATGCACGAAAAAAAAAAAAAAATTCAATCAAAGGGTTTTATGCAATTTAAACTAGATGCATGCAACTAATTGTATTCTGAAAGGCTTACCTTGCCTCCAGCAATCACCAAAAAAAATAAAAATAAAAATAAAACTAATATGATGCATGCTCTAAACAGTTAGGGTTTCTAATCTTATCATGAGGCTTTTAATTAGGTTTAAATGGATATTTTTTTTAAATTAATTTAAAAATAAAATAAATAAATAAATAAAATAAAAAGAAAAGAGGACTAGGGTTAGGATTGATCTCACCAGGCAAAACTTCTGATGCTTTCTTCGTTTTCTCTTTTTTTTTCCTACAAAATAAATAAAAAAAATTAGTAAGCAATATTAAAAATTTTAATTATAATTAATTTATAAAAAAAAAATCAAAGAAATCAAAGAAAAAAATAGCATCTATTCCTTCCCCGGCAACGGCGCCAAAAACTTGATAGGAACGCGATGCTGTCGTTAAGACACCGTGTTTATCAGTTTAATCCGACTTCTTAAAATCATTGAAAATGCGTAGATAGTAGTGAGTCGGATCGAATCCACAGGGAAGATAGTGTTTTTAGATTTGAAATCTTTGATTTTATAAAAGAAAAAGAAAAAAAGATTTGAGTTTTGAAATCAAAAGTGAAGTCGGAAAATAAAAAGCGAAAATTAAAAGATGCAGGAATTTAAACTTGGTACTAAGATCTACTAGTTAGATCTTAGCATCTACTTGCAAAGCAATAATAATTAAAGTGCAGAAATTAAATTACAATAAAAATTAAAAAGCAAGAAATTAAAATGCAAAAATAAAATTTTTATTAATTAAAATTTTAGAATTTAAATACATAAAATTTAAAAAGAAAAGATAAAATAAAATAGCCTGATCTCTGATCTTGGATCGGCATTGGCAGAAAGATGGTGTAGAAGCTCGGCTCTTCTTCTCGGCACCCGTTGCTTCGAAGCAGCCTTTAACCCATAGCCTGGCTTCGCCCTGTACCAAAGCTTCACCTTGATCGGAGATATTGAATTTCTGATGGCCTGGGGTCCTTTTTATAGAGCTAGGAGGGCTGGATATTTTTTCTAAAGGCAATATGGGACTAATAGCCTTTGTAATCATCAAAAATACAAAGAAATTTGGATAAAATTTGAATCAAAATAGCTCTGATATGACTCTGATAAATCTGATAAAATCCAGCCGTTCAACAGGAATCCAACGGTCCAAAAATCATCAAAATCGGATGCAGATAAGCTCAGATCGGGTCGGATTAAATTCTGGCCGTTGGATCGCGCTTGATCGAGGAAATCTGGCCGCAAATCGCGCTTCGGGAGTCTTGATCACCGCCGGCAGCGTTCTGGACCGTCGGATCATCGCCTGGATCGAGCGCTGCCGTCCGATGGTGATCCGCGTGATGTTTGTATCTGAATAAAATTCGGAAGCAACCACAGCCGTCCGATCCTGACCGCAAACAACCACATCCGTCCGATCGCGCAATAACTGTTCCCATGGACCGCGTGGACCGGCCGCACCGCACACCGCAACCAATCAGCGCCGCTGTTGTCGGACGAAAAGACTGAATTACCCTTGTGAGCCGCGATAAATTTCTGTAGACCCTTAAGGGGTCTAGGTCCACCACGTGGCAATCTCTGATTCGCCGGAATTTGCTGAGCTGGCGGTCCACGCCTGGATCGTGGACCGGCTGATGGCTTCAACGGCTGAGTCGGCTTGATGGCTCGGCTTGGCTTGGTGGCTCGGCTTGCGGAGCCGGCTGAGCCGTTTTCTTTTTTATTTAATTTTTATTTATTTTATATTTTTAAAAATTCATATCTTTTTCATTTTAGCTCCGTTTTACTTGAAATTTATTTCGTTGTGATCAAAAAAATGAGCTCTTTCTATTGATAATAAAATTTTATTTTTTAATTTTTATTAATTTTTATTATTTTTTAATTAATTTTTTAATTAATAAAAATATGAATTTTTCAAAAATTATATATAAATTGATTATTAATTCTTAAAAATTAATATAAATTAATTGATAAATTAATACTTTTATTGGTGAATTTATGATGTTTATCACACCTGAGCCATACTGTGTCTTGGTAGGATGATACTGGTAACACTAAGAGGTTCGCATTCAGCTCTGATGGGTTGCCACCATATACTGCTAGGTATCACTGGTGGATTTTGAGGAGCAATTAGAATGATTTAGATGATCGATCATTCTAGCTCTTCGAAATCAGAAGAGTTCTGATCCATCGAAAGGAGTTTCGATGATGTCGATGATAGAGATCATGACATATCCCATTACCATACAGAACTGAACCTAACTGGGTCACACAAATAAGGGTTTGAATCTGGTGATCATCAATTGAACTAATCCAGTTCAATTGATCTGAATGAGATTCAATTAGGTTCAAGGAAATCGTGCTAGCACTCGATTGAACCTAACGTTCTTCTTTTACTATCATAAATAGTTGTCCTGACTGAGCCAAAGGAGTTTGTGCTCATTCAGAGGCCTTCACTTGGTCTGACTGGAGCCTGTCTAGGTTAGAAAAGGATTGTCTTATTTTGTAAGACAATACCTGCCATTTTTGGTCACCTACCATTTCTCATCCTTTGACTTTGGTCAAAAGTTGACCTTTGACTGGTCAAATATTGACCATTGATACTTTGACTTCTATCCACATGTCACACACCTATTGGAGAGCTGGTGGGGGCCTGTCCCCCTACCAAAACCTGGCAAGGAGGAGGGTGCACGCCAAGAGGAGGGCGCACGCCACCCTTGGCATGTGCCCAAGCTGGGGGCACCCAGGAGTCCCTGTTGGACAGGGACTCCATCTCCTTTTTGGATTCCGATTAGAGTCTCCTAAGAATCAAGTTTGACTGGTCTTAGGTGCCATCTAAGGAGGAATCCAAGGGACTCTGTTTTCACCAATTTGATTTAGATCTGATTTCACAAAGGATTGTGATTGGTTGGGAAGAAGAGGAGTTGGATCACAGATGGTCTATAAATAAGACCCTACGCCCAACTCAAATTATGATTGAAAAAGAATTCAATTCCCATGCCCCAAGGCCGCCTCTCTCCTCTTCCTCCATGCCAAACCCACCTTCTCTCTCTCCTCACCACATCCAAAGTGGTTTGGACCTTGGTTGGTGCAATCCAGATGAGAGAAAGGCGACTGAAAGATAGATGGCTGCACTACTGCAAAGGATAGCTGCTGATCTTCGAAAGGAGTTTTGAAGATCCTTCAGATCAGATCCCGATCTGATTTTTGGAGACGTGATAGAGAAGAAGAGGATTTCTAGATCCAGTCTGAATGGATACTGGTAGAGGCCAGGCACTTGCGTGGCTAGATCCAGAACCTTCCGCTGCTTACAAGATCATCAATGGGTAATAGGATTACCCACTTCAAGGTAAATTAAATTTAATTTAATTTATTTAAATTTATTTTAATTAATAAAATAATAAGAATCAGATTTGAAATATTTTAGATCTCATCTGAATCAAAAATTTTTTTTTTTGAAATATATCTCTTGATCCGATCAGATCTGAACGAACCTGATCCGAGAAATCATGATTTTTCTTCAGTCCTAGCCTGGATGAAGACTTTCAGTTATTTAAGATAGAAGAAGGAGAGAAACTACGTGAGCACACGACTAAGAGAAAGCAATCAAAATAATATTTTCATTAAGATAAAAGTTCAATACAAGGAGAGGTCCATGAGACCAGTTACATAAGAAAAAAGAAAAAAGGAAAGAGAGATAAAGTCCTATTCAGGGTTGGATTTCGGACTGCCAGCTCCAACCATCAGTAGGAAGAGTTTCAAATCTTTGACCTCCTTCTCGAGCCTCTGTCGAGCTGTCAAACTCTTTCTCAACATCTTCTCCCATCTACATGATTCCTCCTCTATCTCCCTCAGCCTTTTTCTTAGAACTGTAGATTCAACTTTGGCATCTTTCATAATGTCCTTTTGATACACCATTTGAATCTTCAATCATGCAGCTCGACTTTATCTTTTTCATGCATTGTGGATAAACTCTCCAAAGTACCTCTCAAGGAAAGAACTTTCTATGAATCTCTACTCGAGCCAGCATGAACTTTATCTATCAGTTGGTATCGAAGTCTGGCGATCTCATCATCAACCTTTCTGAGTTTATGTTGAAGATCACCAATTTGACCACACCAACCTCGCCTATAATCATTATATGAGTCTTTGACTACTTGTAACTAGTCCTACAATTCAAAGAACCTTTCGTCAGTCCCAACCGTACTCAGTCCGATTGGTGGACCATGCCAAACTTCCTTCAAGTATTTGGATCCTCTCTTGTGCGGCCTTCAGCTTGACTTCAAGAGAGCTTGCCTTGGCGATCAAAGTCCAAGCCTTCTCACTACTGAGCTTCTTCACCCATTCTATTTCTTCAATCAAATGGTGCTTGTTATTGATGTAGTCCATGGCATCCTTTTTGTGGATCTACCGAAGGTGGGTGACTTCAACTATGGCTTTCGAATGGCACTTCTTCAACCTCTGAAGCTCGTCCTCCATCTTTTTCAACTTTTTTTTAGTTTGATGAGCTTTCCTCTTCAGATCCTTAATAATAGGTTTTAGAGGAAAAGGTAATGATGTGGCATCAACAGAAGGAGGTGAGTCATGATTATCTTGACCACTGGCATTCTAAAATACAAGCATACCGTGGCATAAATATAAAGAATTTTTTTTTCATTAATTCAAAATGTCCAAGTACAAGAAGGAAAAATGAAAATAAATACAATAAAAAGAGGTCTTAGACCTCTAGAGGAGCGACTGAGGAATTCATTGCAGCATCAATCGGTCCCAGCTCTTCATTGGCTGCTTCTACAGGGTGGAGGTTGACCGCGATAGTGGATGGCTCCACTTCATCTTTGAGAGCTCCTTTATATAAGAAATTGAGGTCAAGCTCGAGAAACTTGCTGGCCACCCTATCCTCACAGAGCTTGAATCCTTTGTTAAGAGCTCTTGGTTGAATTTGACATTTAGGTCTCTCATTTTAGATGAGATCTTAAACTACTCAATCACTTGGGCCATCACATCTGAGATCTGCCTAGAAATCTGCTCCTTCAGTTTGGTAGTCTCAGCTTCAACCTTTCTCCTCCACTCTTCTTCCAAGCCCAAAGTGGTTTTCAACTTTGTTGATATTTTTTATTCTTATGGAATGCTTTCTGGAGACCCTCAACCTCGACAGTGTTGACCCTCAGATTGATTTTGATGATAATAAAAGTATTTGAGTATAATTTGTTAAGTTACTAATATTATTTTTAGGTTATGTAGTTTTATATTCTAAGTATTCATAATGCTCTAAGTGAATTTCATCAATCAAATGGAGTACCATCAATCAAGAGGCTCTTGAAGAAAATTAAGAATTGACACACCCTAGAAAGAATGGTTAATGAGAGATAAATCAAATTTTGGAAGCAAATCTAGCCTACAAAAAAAATTGGAGAAGAAAGACCGTCAAAAATCAAATGGCATGCTTGGCACGCATCTTAGTTGACTAAATTAGGAGTTAGTTGACTAAGTATTAGAGAATAGTAGAAGCAAAAAGTATAGAAAAATAAAAATTTAGATCTCCGGAGAGTTAGCCGATTAAGTATCAGAAGACAGTAGAATACATAAAGCACAGAAAAGCCAGAAATCTGGACCCATGGAATTTAGTCGACTAAGTCTCAAAGCATAGTTGACTATGTCTCAGAAGACTGTATAAGATAGAAAGCACAAAAAAGGCTGAAGTTCAGGTGCAGGGGACTTAGTCGACTAAGTCAAGAAGATTAGTCAATTAAGTCACTGTAATGGCTAGTTTTTTCCAGAACTGCATTTTTTTAGTTCCAATTTTTTTTCAACAGGTAGATTTTCATGCCCAATGGCTAGAAAATTAAATAAAACTTCTTCAGAGGTTTTAGAGTCATGGAAAAGCCATGAAATATATAAGAAATATTTAAGAACTTCAAGGAGGACTTTTGCAACATATATTCAAGAGCTTTCAAGTTTACACCAAGTGCATTCACTGTGAGAGCTATTAAGTGAAGTAAATGATCTAATCTTCTAATTATTTCTTATTCTTCTAATCATCCTAAGATTGAGAGAAGTTAAGATACAGTTAGATATATGTGCCCTAGAAGCCAAAATTGGCTGACACTTGTAATACACTTCTAGGGGCAAAATTATAATTTTGACTAAAATCAATAAAATAGGTTATTTTCTATCACATATTTGTATTTAGTATCTGTGATACATCTTTTGAGTTAATGATAATGATAATTTATATTTTCAAGAGTTGAAAATTTAAGACATGAATAATCATCATTAACTCATAAAATGCTCCCGACCATAGGATCATCACGAGGATGGTGATTGATCCAGAAGGTTGGTGTACAATCGCTTCTCTTTAGTAGATGAGTCTTGAGTCTATGGTGTGGAGACATCGGAGCGAGAGTATAGGTACTCGTTAGAGAACGAGGGCACTGAGCGTGACCACCTCGAGTAGTCATTAGGAAGTCTACCTTCTCGTCAATGACTGACTCGATGCTGCAGTGGTGTGTCTGGTTCTTTGACCTGAGGTGCATCGGCAGTTCACCTTGAGGGTGTTATAGTTTGACTACACCATTACTCGATCTCCTAGCCATTCGGAATCCCTGAGGTGTATGTTGGCTATAGCATGTTCATTGTAGGAACTGGATTGCATCAAGATGGAATCTATCTACCTCGGTGGTAGAGGAGCAGCCCTATGATGATCATGAGAATCAAGTCCAGAAGCCCATGGCCATGGCAGAGTGAAATAATAGAAAGAGTTTCTATTTAGGTTTTCACATCGGACTTGAATCGAATGATTACATCATATGACAGAAACTAGGGTTTGACGAGTTCACCTTAACCCTAATCTGATCGGGGCTCAAGATAGAAGAACTTAATCACACAGGTAGCTGCACCAAGAGGTTCGCATTCAGCTCTGATGGGTTGCCACCATATACTGCTAGGTGTCACTGGTGGATTTTGGGAGCAATTAGAATGATTTAGATGATCGATCATTCTAGCTGTTCGAATCAGAAGAGTTCTGATCCATCGAAAGGAGTTTCGATGATGTCGATGATAGAGATCATGACATATCCCATTACCATACAGAACTGAACCTAACTGGGTCACACAAACAAGGGTTTGAATCTGGTGATCATCAATTGAACTGATCCAGTTCAATTGATCTGAATGAGATTCAATTAGGTTCAAGAAAATCGTGCTAGCACTCGATTGAACCTAACGTTCTTCTTTTACTATCATAAATAGTTGTCCTGACTGAGCCAAAGGAGTTTGTGCTCATCAGAGGCCTTCACTTGGTCTGACTGGAGCTTGTCCAAGTCAGAAAAGGGTTGTCTTATTTTGTAAGACAATACCTACCATTTTTTATCACCTGCCATTTCTCGTCCTTTGACTTTGGTCAAAAGTTGACCTTTGACTGGTCAAATGTTGACCATTGACACTTTGACTTTGTCCATGTGTCATGCACCTATTGGAGAGCTGGTGGGGGCCTGTCCCCCTACCAGAACCTGGCAAGGAGGAGGGCGCACGCCACCCTTGGCGTGTGCCCAGTAGTCCCTATTGGACAGGGACTCCATCTCCTTTTTGGATTTCGATTAGACTTCTCCTAAGAACCAACTTTGACTGGTCTTAGGTGCCATCTAAGGAGGAATCCAAGGGACTCTATTTCCACCAATCAGATTTAGATCTGATTTCACAAAGGATTGTGATTGGTTGGGAAGAAGAGGAGTTGGATCACGCATAGTCTATAAATAAGACCCTGCGCCCAACTCAAAGAGATATACAATTCTCCATGCCCCAAGGCTGCCTCTCTCCTCCTCCTCCATTCCAAGACCATCTTCTCCCTCTCCTCTCCATGCCCAAAGTAGTTTGGGATCTTGGTTGGTGCAATCCAGATGAGAGAAAGATGACTGAAAGCTAGAAGGCTGCACTGCTGCAAAGGACAACTGCTGATCTTCGAAAGGTAGTTTTGAAGATCCTCCAGATCAGATCCAGATCTAATTTTTGGAGATATGATAGAGAAGAAGAGGATCTCTAGATCCAGCTCGAGTGGATATCGGTAGAGGCCAGGCACTTGCATGGCTAGATCCAGAACCTTCCGCTGCTTACAGGATCATCAACGGGTAATAGGATTACCCACTTCAAGGTAAATTAAATTTGAATTTAATTTATCTAAATTTTATTTTAATTATTAAAATAATAAGAATTAGATCTAAAATATCTTAGATCTAATCTAGATCAAAGAAAAAAATTTTTGAAATATATCTCTTGATCCGATCAGATCTGAACGAACCTGGTCCGAGAAATCAGGATTTTCCTTCAACTGGTATCAGAGCCAAGGTTCTAAAAGTATTTAGATCTAATTTTAAATTTATTTTAATTAAAAAATAAGTGATTTTAGATGTCACATGAGATGTGATCAGATCTTGAAAATCAAAAAAAATTAAAATTAAATGATTTGGATCTAAGATTAGAAAATATGCATGACTAGTTCTAAAATAGAATAGTTCTATAGAATAGTCATGTTTTTCAATTTAATTTAATTAAATTATATTTTAGATCTATTTATTTACTATTTTTTGATATTATAATTATTATAATAATATCTAAAAAATAGCAAATAAAAAAATTATTTAATTTTAAACATCATATGAGATATGATTGATGCATGTCTAGACTAGTTGTAGAATAGTTCTACATAGTTATATAGATTAGAGTTTATTTTGATAAGATCAATTTAAATCTAATTTTTTAGATTATTATGAGATAATTTAGATCTGAAAATATGCATGATTTGATACATGAGATGTATGCAAAATATGCCATGATTAGATCTAATTTGTATATGAGATATATGATATAGATCTAAAACTATTTTGTAGTATTACATGTTCCTGATTAAGGCGTTCCTCTTGGCCGTCCGGTCATAAGAATGAAGAAGGGTTTAAAGGCCCTCTCCTTCCCATCCGATGGGGTGTTCTTATGATGTGTAGGGGTGCTGCATGTTCGTCCTTAATCAGAAACCCAAAACTTACTTTCTGCAAAATCCCTAGATCCTGAAACCCTAGGATTTATTGTGCATATTTTGTTTATGAACCCTACTTAATTAAAAATTAAGATTATGAAATATTAATTAGGTCTAAAATTGAGAATTTTAGATCTAAGACATATTCATAATACTGGGTTCGGGCTTGGGTAGCTCAATTAGGTCTAAGCGGTTGATCAAACCGAATCAAGAGTTGGTTAGATGGGATCAACAATGCTTAAATTGACCAGCCTAATAGGATTAAGTCTGGGTCAAGATCGAGTCACGATCAAGCAAGACCTAATTAGGCTCAGAGGTTAGAGTCTGGATTGTAGGCTAACCCAATTGGTTCTGGCTCAACAATTTGGTGTCTAAGGTAAGTTTGGCACATACGATCGACTGATTTTTAATTGGAAGCTACTCGACCTGAATGCATTCTTGTACGAGTTAATGGCATATTCCTTCCACCGGTCTCACTTACCTGGCCATATCTGTTGACACAGTTCTGATCTGAGGTGGTCAATAATCCGAGCTAACCCATGCCACTAGGTTAGTCATAATTGTTATGACTATGACAAGTCTAGTTTAATGAGACCTGAATCAATTCTCCCTAAGAAAAGATTAAGTCTGAGGTCTTCCACCATTGTAGATGTGCGGGCCCTTCCCGGGGTTGATTGTTCTCGATTGGATACAGTGGCTCAG
>QRFJ01001405.1:149256-197664 GCA_006176705.1 Cocos nucifera
TTTAAAAAAGTAAATCAATTTATAACTTTTCCTTCAACTCTCTCTCTTTCTCAGATAGTTGCCCTAGGTTCCTGAGAAAGAACCTAAAGAGAGGGGTCTCCCTCAAGCTAAGGAAGGGAGGGTTCCCAGCATAGATCTAGGTTGATGATCTATGATTCACTGACTAAAGGGATACAAAGATTCCTATAATCTATTGCTAAGATCAGGAGTTTCTGAATGATGTTCAGAGCTAGTGATACAAGATGATGCACCAAAATTGGTATCACAGCGATACCAGATTTCTTACCACATGCTCCGGAGCATGCTCTACCAAAGCAGTAGTCGATGAACATCTCATCATGGACTTGATGCATAATATCAAATTGATCTTTCTTCAAGACTTGACAAAATGCGCAGCCATACAGATGGACCTGCGATCTTGGCACGGGTTCTCTCATTTATAAACTTGGTTGCACTATCCATTGATCTTTTTGAAACGCATCCTCTTCAAGGAGTTTTACATACGTGTTCCAAAGTGGCTTATCTTCCTGATGATTCAGCTTAATGTGCAAACCGAACTCTCTAAATATGAATGGTTAGGAACTTTTATAAGGTAGAGCAAGTTTTTCTAATTCTTGCTCTTGCCATGGTCCTTATCAATCAGATCAAGAGAAAATTTAAATTTTTCTTTCTAGTTATGATAAAAACTGCCCATCCATTTTTGTCACAGTAATCAAAGCATCCAATCTAGGGATAAAAAATCTTGCAAACCATGATGATGTAAAAGACGATGCTCGGTAACTAAATTTATTTTGCAAAAATCTCTTCGAAAATCCAAAGCACATCCGATTAAATAGAAACGAAGTCCTTCTTGCCAGATCATTAAACCCTCTCAGTCCCCTTCATCCAGAGTCTTTAGTAACTGCTTCTAGATTTTACTATTCAAATGTATCTTGGACCGCCTTAATTTCAGATTCAGAGTTTGAGGAACCTATCCTTGCATTTCCAAAAAACTCCCGTTAAAGATTTGGGAATAGGCGGAATTTAAGAAATTAGTACTCACCTTAAAATTTGATGCAATCCTCATCATCAACACTGTTTTCTCCCTAGAAATAACAAAATCAATCTTTACTTTATTGTCACAAGCCTTGAAGAAAATGGTATCACCTTTGAAGTGGATGTGACCTAAAGATGGGGGTTGAATGGAGTGAAAATAGGAGTTAGGAAGATGGGAGGTGAAATGGCCTGAGCACCTACATTGGAGCGGTCTGAGGATGAGGTGAGGAAGGTGGAGCATGCTCGGGGGAACAGGGATATGGATGATTGTGAGTGCCATGGTGCATCGAATGATTCTTCTCCTCCACTCTATGACCCGTAGTTGAATATAGGAGGGGATCTTGGATGAGTGCAAGTTTCTTCTTCCTTGTGCATGCAATCCAAGTCATTTCCTCTAAGTTTTTAGGGCTCTTGATTGGATTTTTTGGAGAGAAAATGAAGTGCTTAGGATTCTAAGTTAAGGGACGACTAAGAAAAGGTCGAACGAAAAATAAACAATGTCCTATAGGGTATTCTATTTTATAAATAGGAAATCTTCCCGATACTTAGTCCGACTACAGAAGTTTAGGAAAGTCTTAGTCGACTAAGACTTTTTACTCTTAGTCTGCTCATTTGGCCAAGAACTTAATGGCTAGAGCTTCAGTCCAAAGAGGTCTGCAAGGCTCATGTCTTTTTAATGGAATTAATAGTAAGGATGATTATGAAAAATTCATCACATCGAATACTCATACAGACATATTCAATAATTTTTAACAATATGGATCAAAATAATTCCATATTCTTTCTTATGCAAAAATCTTCTTCATTTAATGTTTTTAGGTGAAAATATCTACAATTTGATTTTAGTTGAGCACAAAATCATAGAGTGTTATGTCATTATTTTGGTACAATTGGTCTCTTAATAAAATGATGTCTAAACCTCTTAATGTTTTGTTCTTGTATGTAAATATATGGATTCTTTAAATTTGTAGTGCACTAGTATTATCACATCGAAATAGGAAATATTGTTACAAGTATACCATAGTCCTTTAAATTGTTGTTTGATCCATAATAGTTGAGCACAACAAACTCCTGGAAACAATATATTTAGCTTCCACCGCTAGATTAAGATGAAGAAAATCAGATTATCTCGGATCCAGGTTCGTTCAGATTGATGCGATAAGAGATAATTATTTCAAAAAAAAATTTTTATTCAGATCTAGATAAGACTAGATATTTATTAACTGATTCTTATTATTTTATAATTAAAATAAATTAAATAAATAATATCAAATTTAATTATCATTGAAGGGTATCCTATTATCTATGATGATCTTGTATAAGCAGGGAAGGTTTCTGGATCTAGCCATCGCAAGTTGCTGCCTCTACGTATCCATCTCACGGGTTGGACTGGAGATCCTTTCTTCCTCTATCACGTACTCCAAAAAATGATCAGATCTGATCTGAAGGATCTTTCAAAACTCTCTTTTCGAAGAGTCGCAGCTACTCCTTTGCAGATGCACAGTCTATGCTTTCAGTCCTTTTTCGTTCTGGATTGCACCAACAAAGAATCCAAACCATCTTGGATTGGAGAGGAGAGGGAGAAGGTGGTCTTGATGGAGGAGAGGAGAAGGCAGCCTTGGGGCATGGGAGAATTATATCAATCTAATTTGAGTTGGGCCAGGGTCTTATTATAGACATGTCTGTGATCCAACTCCTCTTCTTCCCAACAATCCAAATCCTTTGTGAAATCAGATCTAAAATTGATTGAATGGGAATAGAGTCCCTTGATTCCTCCCTTAGAGGGTGCCTAAGACAGTCAAAGTTGAGTTTCTTAGGAGAACTCTAATCGGAATCCAAAAAGAAGATGGAGTCCCTATTCCAACAGGGACTCTGGGGCCCTCCAACTTGGGCACACGCCAAGGTGGGTGCGCCCTCTGCGTTGGGCGGCACCCTCCCTCCTCTTGCAGATTTGCAGGGAGACAGCCCCACACACTCTTCAATAGGTGCATGACATGGATAAAGTAAAGTATCAATGGTCAACATTTGACCAGTCAAAGGTCAACTTTTGACAAAGTCAAAGGAGAGAAATGACAGGTGACAAAAATGTAGGTAATCATCTTACAAAATAAGGACAACCCTTTTCTGACTTGACAGTCCAGTCAGAACAAGTTGAAGCTTCTTAATGATACAAATCCTTTGCTCAGTCAGGACTAACTTTTATGATAGTAAAAGAAGAACATTAGGTTCAATCGAGTGCTAGCAGATTTCTTGAACCTAATTGAATCTCATTCAGATCATTGAATGGATTAGTTCAATGATGATCACCAATTAAAACCTTTTTTTGTGTGACCAGTTAGGTTCAGTTCTGATATGGTAATGGGATATGTCTATGATCTCTATCATCGACATCATAAACTCTTTTCGATGGATCAGAACTCTTTGATTCAAAGCTAGAATGATCGATCATCTAAATCATTCTAATTGCTCCCAAATCCAATGACACTAGCAGTATATGTGGGCACCCATTCAGAGCTGAATAAACCTCTTGGTGAGCTACTGTGTGATTAAGTTTTTCTATCTTGAGCCGCTTGATCAGATTAGGGTTAGGTGAACTCTCAAACCCTAGTTTCTATCATTTGATGTAATCATTCGCATTCAAGTCCAATTGATGAAAACTAAATAGAAACTCTTTCTATTATTTCACTCTCCAAGGCCATGGCTTCTGGACTTGATTCTCATGATCATCATAGGGCTGCTCCTCTATCACCGAGGTAGATAGTTTCCATCTTGATGCAATCCAGTTCCTACAATGAACATGCTATAGGCCAACATACACCTCAGGATTCCGAATGACTAGGAGAGAAGTATATGGTGTAGTCAAACTATAACACCCTCAAGTGTGAACTCCGATGCACCTCAGATCAAAAAATCAGAGACACAGTGCAGCATCGAGTCAATCATTGATGAGAAGGTAGATTCCTAATGACTACTCGAGATGGTCATGCTCAATGCCCTCGTCTCTAACTGAAGTACCAGTACTCTCACTCCGATGTCTCCAACCGTAGATCAAGATCATCTACTAAGAGAAAGCGATTTACACCAACCTTCTCAGATCAATCACCATCCTCGTGATTATCCTATGATCGGAGCATTTATGAGTTAATAATGATTATTCATGTCTTAAATTTTTAACTCCTGAGAAATATGAATTATCATTACCATTAACTCAAAGGATGTATGACAGAACTAAATACACATATATGATAGAAATAATTCCCATTTTAATTAATTTATATGCAAAATTATAATTTTGCCTCCTAGAAGCCTGTATTAACAAGTTCAGCTCAATTTCTGGCTCTAGGCAATATATTTAACAATCTTCCACTGTCCTAAGTCAATTGGCACAGTACTAAGTCCATCTCTCAAGGTGTGGCTTCGATCTTCTACTGGCCCACATGAGCTTTGTAAGGGGTCTTCCACTTATCTGTGAGTCGACTCTCTTGCCTCGATAATACCTTTCGAGGTAATCGCGGATTGAGGTGGTATCCCGTTCCAATATGCTTGGATTTGTGGACCTTGGCCCCTTAGCAAGGGCACTTGACCATTGTTGTCACAGCTATAGAGGAATGGCATCTGATATGGCATTACTTCCATTTTGCAGTAATTTTTTGCTACCAGAAATGTCTTCTTAGCAGCATTATGATTGCAGCGATTATAATTCTGCTTCCATGGTGAATCTGCTTATCCACGTATTTTGCTTGAACTCTTCCAGCTGATCAGTCACCATCATTGCAACACAAACAAAACTCTCAGATGTTCCGACTTTCGAATCATCTACATCGGACATAAATCCGATTTGTGTATCCTGGACTTGGAGTTCTCTTACCAAAGACCAACATCTATATATCTTAAGTTCTCTTAAGTACGCTTAAGGATATCATTTAAAGAAGTTAGTGCTACATTTCCAGGATTTGACTGATATCTGCTTGTGACACTCACAGCATGGCTATATCAGGTCGTGTACGATAGCAGTGGTATACATGAGGCTCCACTAATTGCAAGAAGCATAAAGGGATCTTGCTCATGCAGTTCTTTTTCCTCAGAGTGTGCTAGGGCAACATTTCTTTATGGAAGATGACATACATGTCTTGAAGGGTATTAATCCCTTAGAGTTTTCACAATATAACCTCTTAGTACTCCTCTTGTACACTTTTGTGTGAAGTCCTAGCATCCTAATTCAGTCCTATCCCTAATAGACTTAATTCCTAGGAATAAAGGATTCTTACCTAGGTCTTTCATGTGAGAATTTTTGCGACAACCATAATTTGACTGTTCGTCGATATGGAATATCATTCCCAATAAGGATGATGTATCCAGTTACAGTACAGGGAAGATCAACAGGCTCTCACTACCTTTGTTTGAAAGCCAACACGATTCCCTCTTTCATTATTTTGATAAAGCAAAACTTTTTGAAATC
Source organism: Cocos nucifera (assembly GCA_006176705.1). NCBI lineage: Eukaryota > Viridiplantae > Streptophyta > Magnoliopsida > Arecales > Arecaceae > Cocos > Cocos nucifera. Next base: position 154,751 of record QRFJ01001405.1, read on the forward strand.
AACATCATTGAAAATAAGTGTTCACTCGAGATGCTTGCTTAAGTCCATATATGGACGCTTTGCAGGCTTGCAAAGCCTTGATGATCAGTATCACTGGATTTGTGAACCCTAGCGGCTGTTCCTATAGATATCTTTCTCAAAGGTATCGCTTTAAGAACCGTTTCACGTTCATTTGCCCATATTTCATAATCGAAATAGGCTGCCAATGGCAAAGCAATGTGCGGATGGAATTTAGCATAAAATCATTGGAGAAAAGGTATCCCTGCATAGTCAAATGCCTTCGCTTGACTGTAATCTTTTGCCATTTTCTGAGCCTTGTGTCTCCACATATTCCATCTGCACCAAATCTTTCTTTTGAGATCATTTACACCTCATAGGTACGTATTACCTTCTTGTGGATTACCAAGGATCCAAGACGTGTTCGAGGCATCGAGTCAATTTCTGACTTCATCTTGCTCTAAAAGCCATTTTCTCGAGAGTCGATATCTGATATCGCCTCGTTGTAGTGATTTTGGGATCATCACCATGAGCACCATTACCTAGAGGAATCATTTCCTCTACTTTCTCTAAAATAATACCTAAAGTATCTAACAGGGACGAAGAACTCTTTCTCGATCTAACGGAGTGAGGGTAGTGTTTCTTATTGGCTCAACCTGATTTATGGTTCCAATTGGGTCCTTAGCCTTTTAGCTTTGTGGAGACTTTCTCATCAAGCTTAAATCTGACTTTCCAATTGCACTGCTTGAATAACTTATTTTTCTAAGAAAGATGGCCAATGCGAATCTATAATCACATATGTGGTTTTTCTTTGAATGTAGAAAATAGTATTCCTAATGACTCTTTAGGATATCCTATGAATCAAGCTCTAGAAGGACTCTAACTCTAACTTTCCGCTTGAATTGTCTTTGACATGAGCAGGACAATCCCGCAAATTCTGAGAATGACTCCAGACTTGGTTTCTTACTACCATATGTCGTATACGGTGTGGGTAGGAACGTTTAAGAGGAAACCCTATTCAGTAGATAAATGAAAGTTACATATAATAGTCCTCTTAAAGAAAAATCTAGGAAGGTCTTGTGAAGGCTTCATCATGATCAGAACCATTATCCAATAGAGTCCGATTTCTCATTTTGAAACCCCATTGAGTTGATGGTGTTCTAGTGAGTCCATTGAGAAGACTATGCCATTATCTTTGAATAAGTAGAATCTCTCAGCTAAGGTATTCACCTCCTCGATTGATCGAAGAATCTAATGGGTTTTAGTTTATTTTTCTACTATGATCTGGAATTCTTTTGAACTTTTCAAAAAAGCTTCAGACTTGTGTCATCATAAGATATACATACCACCATACATAACATGGTAAAGGTAATGAAAGACAATTTCGAAAGCCACGCACATCAAATGGACGCAACACATCAGTATTGTACTAGCAGCGAAGGAGATCTGTCGGCCTCTTCCCCATGTCATAACAAGAGAGTAGTTTGTCATTTGCCTGGATGAAAGATTCACAAGTTGGAATATGATCCAGAAAGTCAAACGGACTCAATAGCCCCATTTTTTCTTCCAATTTTTGATCCGTATCTTCTGCTATAGCGTTGAACCTAATCTATGGTGCCATGAATTACTTCATTTGGAACTATCCCTAGGTCTGATTGGGCATTCACATGTTTTGCTCGATAGTTAGAAACGTAATCAAATATGTAGCTGATAAAGACATGTTAATAAGAAACCATTATTTTATTTCTTTCATAAAGAATGTTACAATGGTCCTTAAAGAAGGTAATTCACATAGCCCTTGGCTAAGCATGGAAACAGAAATCAAATTCTTGCTAGCTGCAGGCAATTAATAACAATCTTTCAAAACTAAGTCTAAACCAGATGGTAATCGAAGATGGTTATGTTCTTTACGGCTACTACAGGCAACTCTTCGCATCATTATCGATGCGTAGGATCATGGTCTCCATCCTCAGCCTCTGCTATCCTCAAGGACCCTGATGGAGTGCATAGATGACACTAGAACCAGAGTCAAGCACCTAATCGGAGCAGAAAGAAACTAAAGGTTAGGACTCAATAACGGAGCATACCTTCAGAAGGACCTTCCCTTCTTGTTCTTCAGGTGGCAGGTAAAGTTGGGCAGTTCCACTTCTAATGGGCCATCGCTGTTGCAAATGAAAAACACTTTTCTTTGACATTGGCCTTTATCTTTCGGCTCTATCTTCTTTCTTCTTGTTCCTTCCACCTTTCTGCTTTTCATAACTTTCTTTTTCTCCATAAAGACTTTCTTTCGAAAGAAGTCCATTCCATAGCAAAGGAACCTGAGCCTTTAGAATCTTTATAGGAAGCTCAGCGTGACCATCATTATTCATTAATTCGCCAAGGAAATTTGAAGTTTATGCATGTGTAATTTATGATGAATTTGTCATATGCATCAGTCAAGAATTGCAGAATTAATATTGTTTGCAGATCCAAGTATAACTTCACACTGAGCTTCTCAAAGTTCTTCGATGTCCTTGATTCATCCATCAAAGTGATCTTGACTGACTGCCCATCACATATCTTAGCTTAAAAAAGTCATTTTCGTGACTTATTACTTGACTGCAACTCTGTTCACCAAACATTCCTGCAGGTGGAGCCAAACATTTAGCGAGCAGTCCCGATATCTTCATAGTTCTGGCGCTGAGCTCATCAGACATCGATCCCAAACATGTAATATCTGGCCTTATTATCTTCGTTTAATCAATTTTTTAGGGAGACGCTCTCTGTTCAGTTGGCGGACGGACTGATAAGCGTGGAGGGTCCTAGTCCAATACATGGGTTAACTTCTTGAACCCAAAATAAATTGGTGTAGTTTCCTGAGCCAATCTTTTATAGTGGGTCCAGTTCAGTCTGTGTGTGTCCAGGTAGTGCCAATGGATTGGACGCAGACATTTTTTTATAGAGAGTCAAAGATTCTAGTTAGATACTATAATTATGACTTGACTAATTTATTTAAGGATTTTATTTTAAATAAACTTTAGCTTCGCACTATTTTCTTGGATCCCTACAACTCCTCTGTAAAGATGCAAAAATTCTCCACGATAATGATTTCTAGTGGGTGGCGGTCTCACCAACTGACTCATCACCTCACCTAAACAATTATTGGTGATGGTTAGCAATGAGTGAACAAACTTTGTTCAATATTCTCTAATCATGGTGCACCCTAAACTTGGTCTCTTTAATTCAATTAATCTCACCATATCCGAAATATGATCCACTTCTTAGTAAGTCAAACCCCACATTTGCACAGACTGGGTTCTAATTGAGTCTCTCATCGTATCCCGAATATTGAGCCCAACTCATCTATCCAGCCATAGCATCCAATGCCTAATAGACATCGGTTGCATCTTCTAGTGCAACTGATCTGCGTGGCTAGATCTAGAATCTTTCGCTGCTTACAGGATCATCAATGGATAATAGGATTATCCTATGTTAAGGTAAATTAAATTTGATTTAATTTATCTAAATTTATTTTAATTATTAAAATAATAAAGATCAGATCTGAAATATCCTAAATCTAATTTGGATCAAAAAAAATTTTTTTTAAAATATATCACTTGATCCGATCAGATCTGAACGAATCTGTTCCAGAAAATTAGGATTTTTCTTCAGATACAAGTATTGAAGAGCTTCACCAACTTTTTTCAAGTATTTAAGAAGAAGAGCAAGGCAATCAAGCCTTCCATCTTGCAAACTCTTCTTTTTGGGCTTCATTAAGTTTTTCTTTCTAAATTTCTTTAAATATTATAATTATATTTTATTTATTTATAAGTTTCTTGGGGTGAGAAACTTGGGATTGGTCCAAGCCTAAAGTTGGATGTTGTAAAGATTTGATTGGTGAGCCTAGATCAAAACCAATTGGGATAATTGTTAGCCTAGGAAAACAATCATTATAAAGGTTGTAGTTGGTGAGCCTAGGTCCAAATCAACCAGATTGGATTGTGAGCCTATGAAAAATAATCAAACTATAATCAATTGAGTAATTATAGTTGAACTCTCAAGTGGTTTACTTGAGGAGTGGACGTAGGTGCCGAGTTTGGTACCGGACCATTTTAAAAGCTTGGTCTCTTGTGCTTGTCATTGTGTTGTTTACATTGCTTTCATTCTATACTTGTGTCTCATATTATTTCGCCAAGCACACTACATTAAAATTTATTTTAACTAGAGTTTAAATTTTTAAATATCCAATTCACCTCTCCTCTTGGGTGGCCATCCTTAGGCAATAAGTGGTATCAGAGCGGGTGCTCTAATATTAGTTGTTGATCTAATGATCATAGAGCCAAAGATTTAATGGTAAATGTAATTGAGAATTCATTGATTGAAGGGCAATCAACCAATAGACCATCGCTTTTCAGTGAAAATAATTATACCTATTGGAAAGCAAGAATGAGGATATTTATATAAGCATATGACTATGACATGTAGAATGTTATAGTAAAAGACCCCTATACACCCACAATCATAATTGATTGCGTGTCCATTTCAAAGCCTGAAAGAGATTGGGATGAACATGATAAAAGAGAAGCACAATTCAATGCCAAGGTAATGAATATATTATATTGTGCTTTGGATGCAAATGAGTTTAATAGGATATCAACAAGTTCATCCACTAAAGAAATTTGGGATAGACTTGAAGGTATCTATGTGGGTACTATTCAAGTCAAAGAATCCAAGATAAACATGTTCGCATACAAGTATGAATTACTTAAAATAGAATCACATAAAACTATCATCGAAATATTCACAAGATTCATTGATATATTAAATAGTTTAAAGAGTCTAGGAAAGGATTATTCTAATAGTGATGTTGTCCAAAAAATTCTTAGATCCTTGTTAAAGAATTGAGAGCCAAAAGTGGCTGCCATTCAAGAAGCATAAGACTTAAATAAGTTAACTTTGGAAGAGCTCATTAGATCTCTTATGACCCATGAGCTATTCATGAACCAAGGGAAGGAAGAAGAGGTAAAGAAAAAGGAAACCACAACCCTCATGACTGCTACCATCCATGAAGAAGAAAGTGATTCTGAAGATGACTCGAAAGATGATGAGGAGATGGCCATGATAGCAAGAAGATTCAAGAAGTTCATGAAAAGAAGGAAGAAATTTGAGCCTAGAAGAAAATACAATAAGGAAGAAGGTAGCAAAGAGAAAGAGAATGAAAAAGAAAAGGAACAACCATCATTTTGGTATGAGCACAAGAAACCCGGACACTTTTGGATGGACTATCCCATGTTGAAGAAAAGCTCCAAGAAAATAAAGAAGAAAGCATATAAAGCCATATAGAGCAATGATAAGGACTCTTCCTCAAGTGAGGAAGAATATCAAAGAGAAGAAAAGACAAATTTTTGCCTTATCGAACACAATGATGGTGAGATAAATGATGATACTTTAATTTTAGATTTTACTTTTGAAGAGTTATATGATGCTTTTAATGACTTAATTGATGATTTTAAGAAGCTATCACATAAGAATAAAGAACTAAAGAAATATAACCAACTCTTAACCAATGACAAAGCTAAAGTAGAAGAAGATATGAAAGAACTACAAAATAAATTAGATGAATCTAATGAAAAGAATGTATCTTTGTAAGATGAAATAGTAAGATTAAGATCAATTATGGATAAGTACATGATTAGTTCAAAAAATCTTCAAACATTGATTGATAATCAAAAGATGATTTTCGATAAAGCCAGTTTAGGATACAATCCACAAAGAAAACAAAAATTTTTAAGGAATGTGTTTGATAGATCACAAGATCAAAGAAAAATCATAACTTGTTTTAAATGTAACAAAACTAGACACAAAACATTTGAATGCATAATGAATGCAAATAAAAAATTAAATACAAATCAATCAAAGATAAGATAAATTTAGATTCTAAAAGGAACCATTTGTGCTAACCTCAAAGGACCCAAGTTAACTTAGGTACCTAAATCTACTTGATTTCGTGTATAGGTGTGCTTGACATCCATTAGAACTAAAAAAAGATGGTATCTAGATAGCGGATGTTCGAGGCACATGATGGGAGATAGATCATAATTTATCTCTCTTGAAGCAATAGATGGTGGGGTGACATTTGGTGATAATGGTAAAGATAAAAGTATTGGTCATAGTAACATCTTGATCACACCCTCTACTTGTATAGAAATGTATTGCTAGTTGATGATTTAATGCACAATCTACTTAGTATTAGTCAACTATATGATAAAAATTTTAATGTTTCATTTAAATCATCTTATTGCATAGTAACTATTCATTTAACGATAGCATTAAGTTCATAGAAAAAAGATATGTTAATGTTTATATTTTTGATCTTAATGAACTCAAAAATGAAAATATTGAATGTCTTATTGCTATGAATGCTAAAGTAAATGAATCTAGTTGGATATGGCATAATAGACTAGATCATGTAAGCATGGACTCATTATCTAAATTAATCAAGCTTGACTTAGTAAAAGGTTTATCCAAAATAAATTTTGAAAAGAATAAGATTTGCAAAGTATGTTAATTTGGAAAACAAACAAAATCATCTTTCAACTCCAAATATTGTTTCAACAACTAGACCTCTAGAGTTACTTCATATAGATTTATTTGGACCAATTTCAACTACAGGTCTAGGAGGAAAATGATATGATTTTATGATAATTGATGATTTTTCAAGGTATACTTGGGTTTTATTTTTATCCGATAAAGATAATGCCTTTGACATGTTTGTTGAGCTATTTAACAAAATCAAAAAAGAAAAGGAATGTGATGTTTTATATATAAGAAGTGATCATGGCATAGAATTTGAAAATCAAAAATTTGAAAGTTTTTATTCTAAGAATTGAATAAACCATAATTTTTCAACCCCCTAGGACACCCCAACAAAATGGGATGGTAGAAAGAAAGAATAAAACTTTAATTGAAATGGCACGGACCATGCTTTGTGAAAGCAAACTCCCAAAATACTTTTGGTTGGAAACTATTAACTCCACATGTTATGTATTAAATAGAGCATTAATCAGACCTATTTTGAAGAAAACTCCATATAAGCTTTACAAAGAAAAGAAATCTAATGTTTCATATTTCAAAGCTTTTGGATGTGGATGCTTCATTTTGATAAATGGCAAAGATAAATTAGATAAATTTGATGCAAAATTAGATGAAGGTATTTTTCTAGGCTATTCAACTAATAATAGAGAATATAGAGTGTTTAATAAAAGAACATTAGTTGTAGAGGAATTCATGCATGTTATTTTTGATAAAACTAACTCTCTTAAAGCAAGAGAAGAAGAAATTAATATGGAAGCAAATAATTTAGAAAAAAAAATAAAGATTATGATACTTGAAGATACAGCTTCACTAGAACGAAAAGCTGAAAAGCAAGATGTTGAAGAAAGAAAGCAACAACCTTAAGAAGAGCAAGGTACATCTAATTTACCAAAGGAATGGAGGTATGACCATAATCATCCCAAAAAATTAATTATTGATGATCCATCTCATGGAGTTAAAACTAGATCATCTCTTAAAGAGGCTATGAATCATATTGCATTTGTATCTCACTTAGAACCTAAGAATATAATTGAAGCTGAAAAAGACTCAAATTGGATATTAGCAATGCAAGAAGAGTTAAACCAATTTGAAAGAAATAAAGTTTGAAAACTAGTTGAAAGACCTAAAAACTTTGTTGTAATTAGATCTAAATGGATCTTTAGAAATAAACTTGAAAAGGATAATGTAATTAGAAATAAGGCTAGATTGGTAGCACAAGGATACAATCATGAAGAAGGAACCAACTTTGATGAATCCTTTGCACCTGTAGCTAGACTTGAAGCTATTAGATTGCTCTTGTCATTTGCATATTTTATGAATTTCAAACTTTTTCAAATAGATGTAAAAAGTGCATTTTTGAATGGACTAATTGAGGAGGAAGTTTATGAAGAACAACCTTCAAGTTTTGAAAATCAAGAATTGCCAAATCATGTGTATAAACTTAAAAAGGCACTCTATGGATTAAAACAAGCCCCTAGGGCTTGATATGATAAGTTAAGCAAGTTTCTATTAGATAATAACTTTAGAAGAGAAAATGTAGACAAAACATTGTTTGTTAAAAGAAAATTAAATAACTTACTAATTGTACAATTATATGTTGATGACATTGTGTTTGGAGCTACTAATGAAGATTTATATAGAGAATTTGCTAGTTTCATACAGGGAGAGTTCGAGATGAGCATGATGGGAGAACTTAATTTCTTTCTTAGACTCCAAATCAAGCAATCATATGAGGGGATCTTCATCAACCAAAGCAAATATATAAATGAAATGCTAAAAAAATTTGGGATGGAGAATGTTAGAGAGAGTGGCACTTCTTTGACCACAAGTTGTAAGCTTGACCTAGATCCAAAAGAAAAAGCAGTAGATCCTAAATTATATAGAGGTATGTTTGGATCTTTGCTTTATTTAACTATAATTAGACTTGATATAATGTTTAGTGTATGAATGTGTGCATATTATCAATCAAATCATAAAAAATTACTTGTAGCTGCAGTTAAAAGAATCTTCAAGTATTTGATAAACACTCAAGATGTAGGCATGTGGTACTCAAAACAATATTCACTAGACTTAATTGGATATAGTGATTTAGATTTCACAGTATGTTGCTTAGATAGAAAAAGTACAAGCAAAACATGTTAGTTCCTAGGAGTAAATTTGATCTTATGGTTTAGTAAGAAACAAAACTCAATAGCCTTATCTATGATGGAAGCCGAATATATTGCTGCTAGAAGTTATTGTCCTCAACTATTATGGATCAAACAACAATTAAAGGACTATGGTATCACTTGTAACAATATTCCTATTTGATGTGATAATACTAGTGCTATAAATTTAAAGAATCCAATATTACATACAAGAACAAAACATTGAAAGGTTAGACATCATTTTATTAAAGACCATGTACAAAATAATGACATAACTCTAGAGTTTGTGCCAACTGAAAATCAAATTGTAGATATTTTCACTAAACCATTAAATGAAGAAAGATTTTGTGCCATAAGAAAGTAATAAGAATTATTTTATCCATATTGTTAAAATTATTGAATATGTTTGTATGATATGATGTGATGAATTTTTCATAAATCATCCTTACATTAATTCCATTGAAAAAGACATGAGCCATTGCAAGACCTCTTGGACTGAAGCTCTAGCCATTAAGTTCTATGCCAAATTGAGCAGACTAAGATAAAAAGTCTTAGTCGACTAAGAACTTAATCTTAGTCGACTAAGTATCGGAAATCCTATTTATAAAATAGAATACCCATGGGATTTTGTTTATTTTTGGTTCGCCCTTTCTTAGTCGTCCCAACTTAGAATCCTAGGGCATCCATTTTCTCTCCAAAAATTTCCAAATCAAAGCCCTAAAAATCTTAAGGAAGAGGACTTGGATTCATGACACTAAGGAAGAAGAAACTTTGCACTCATCCTAAGATCACTCCTATTCAACTACGGTCATACTAGTGGAGGACGAAGAATCGTTCGGACACCATTGAGCAGCTACAATCCGATCCGATCCCTGTTCCTCCAACTGCATCTCCACCTTCCTCACCTCCTCCTTCGGCCGCTCCAACTGTAGGTGCTTCACCATTTTCACCATCCCATCATTCCACTCCTATTTCTACTCCCATTCAACCCCCATCTTAGGTCACATCCTCTCCCTCAAAGGTGATACCATTTTCTTCAAGGGCTGTGACCACTGAAAGAAAGATTGATTTTGTTTTCTAGGAGAAATAAGTGTTTGAGATCAGAGAGTGCATCAAATTCCAAGGGTAGGAGTACTTATGTTCGCTGAAATTTCCGACCTACCCAAATCTTATAAGGGAGTTTTATGGAAATGCAAGGATAGGTTCTCAACCTCTGGAATCTGAAGTTAAAGGGGTCCAGATACATTTGATAGTAAAAAATCTAGAGCAGTTACTAAAGACTCTGGTGGAAGGGACTGCGAGGTTTGATGATCGGCAAGAAGGACTTCATCTACTATTTAATCGGGATGATGCTTTGGATTTTCAAGAGATTTTGGCAAAATATTTGAGTACCGAGCATCGTCTTTTACATCATATGGTTTGCAAGATTTTTATCCCTAAGGATTGGATGCTTTGATTATGTGACAAGAAATGATGTGGAGATTTTTTATCATACACTAAAGAAAGAAAAATTTAATTTTCCTACCTTGATGATGAAGACCATGCAAGAGGCAAGAATCAGAGCAAAACTTGCTCTACCTTATAAAAAATTCCTAACCATCATATTTAGAGAGTTCGGTATTGACATGAAGGGTGAATCATTCATGGAGATGAAGCACTTTGACACGTATGATGAAAACTCCTTGAAGAGGATGGGTTTCAAAAAGGTAAACGAGCAGTGGATCAAAGTTGATGATGAAGAGGAGCCGGTGCTAGTGTCTGAGCTCGTGCCGAGATCTGCAGGTCCATCTATACTGCTTGTGTGTTCTGTCCACCTTGAGGAAGATCAGATTACTGATATTATGCATCGAGTCATTAATGAGATGTCTGATCAACTTCCTGCCTTGGTAGAGCATGCTGTGGAGTGTGCCCTTGTTAAGTAGCATCCTTAGAGGGTTGTGGATCCAACCTCGACTCATCTTGATCCTATCTTGGATTAGGCCATCTATAGTTGCATACCCTTGAGCTTCAAACCTATTTTGTATTCGATGTGATATTTGTAATGATTTAATCTTCTTTTGATCTTTTGATGTATGCCCATTTGGCCCTATGTTTATGATCAAACTTTTAATATATATGTGAATGAAGTTTCCTATTTTCCTTATTTGCACATGCAATATGCGATGGATTATCTCTTGTGTATAATGTATAATGTCTAGTGCTCTTAATATTTTTAATTTGTAATGTAAATGTTTATCTTTTTGATAATGATAAAAAGGGAGAGAAGGACAATAATGAGTGAATGGAATCTAAAAATTAAATATATAATAACTAATTTAAAGTATTTAATTTTAATTGATTCAAATATGGAAACATGTATTTTTGAAACCTCAAAAATCAATTGGCACACATTAAGGGAGAGTAAATCCAAAAATTAAAACATAATTTGAACATAGTGATTATATTCAAGGTGAGCATATGAAATTTGATATCGCATAAATGAATATATTGCATATAAATTGATTGCATTAAAGTTATTTTGAAATTTGAAAGAAAGCTATGCTCAAAGAGTTTTATCATCATCAAAAGGAGAGATTGTTAACATCTGGATTGATTTTGATGATAACAAAAGTATTTGAGTATAATTTGTTAAGTTACTAATATTATTTTGAGGTTGTGTAGTTTTGTATTCCAAGTATTCATAATGCTCTAAGTAAATTTCATCAATCAAATAAAGTACCATCAATCAAGAGGCTCTTGAAGAAAATCAAGAATTGACACACCCTAGAAAGAATGGTTAATGAGAGATAAATCAAATTTTGGAAGCAAATCTAGCCTACAAATGAAATTGGATAAGAAAGGCTATCAAAAACCAAATAGCATGCTTGGCATGCATCTTAGTCGACTAAGCGAGGAGTTAGTCGACTGAGTTTCAAAGAACATAAGAAGTAGAAATCACAAAAAAATGAAAATTCAGATCCCACGAGACTTAGTCGACTAAGTCTGAGATTTAGTCGACTAAGTATCAGAAGATAGCAGAATATAGAGAGTACAGAAAAGCCAGAATTCTAGATTCAGGAGACTTAGTCGACTAAGTCTCAAAGGTTAGTTGACTATATCTCAGAAGACTGCACAAGACAGAAAGCACAAAAAAGGCTGAAGTTGAAGTGCAGGAGACTTAGTCGACTAAGTCAAGAAGGCTAGTTGACTAAGTCACTATAACGGCTAGTTTTTTTTAGAACTGCATTTTTCCAGCCCCAACTTTTTTTCAACAGTTAGATTTTCATGTCCAATGGCTAGAAAATTAAGTGGAGCTTCTTCAGAGATTTTAGAATGGTGGAAAAACCTTGGAATATATAAGAAATAATTAGGAACTTCAAAGAGGACTTTTGCAACATATATTCAAGAGCTTTCAAGCCTACACCAAGTGCATTCATTGTGAGAGCTATTAAGTAAAGTGAAGGATCTGTTCTTTTGAATATTCTTTGTCCGTCCAATCATCCTAAGATTGAGAGAAGTCAAGATCCAAGTATTGAAGAGCTTCACCAACTTCTTTTAGGCATTTATAAAGTAGAGCAAAGCAATCAAGCCTTCCATCTTGCAAACTCTTCTTTTTGGGCTTCATTGAGTTTTTCTTTCTAAACTTCTTTAAATATTATGATTGTATTTTATTTATTTACAAGTTTCTTGGGGTGAGAAACTTAGGATTGATTCAAGCCTAAAGTTGGATGTTGTAAAGGTTTGATTGGTGAGCCTAGGTCAAAATAAATCAGGGTTGATTGTTAGCCCAGAAAAATAATCATTATAAAGATTGTAGTTGGTGAACCTAGGTCAAAACCAACCAGATTGGATTGTGAGCCCAAGAAAAATAATCAAACTATAATAAATTGAATGATTATAGTTGAACTCTCAAATGGTTTACTTGTGGAGTGGATGTAGGTACCGAGTTTGGCACCGAACCACTATAAAAGTTTGGTCTCTTGTGCTTGTCATTGTATTGTTTACATTGCTCTCATTCTATACTTGTGTCTCACAGTATTTCACCAAGCACACTACATTAAAATTTAGTTTAATTAGAGTTTAAATTTTTAAACATCTAATTCACCCCCCCTCTTGGGTGGCCATCCTTGGGCAATAGATAGATTTCTCCTTCAAAAAGTATTTCACCTCGTCTCTCTCCTTAATCAAGCTCCCGACCTTGGCATAATGATCCTCTTAGGCCTTCACCAACTCAGACCTCAAGCAGTTTAGTGATCTGATGTAGCCAAGTAGTTGGTGGCCCATTTATTATATATATATATATATATATATGATGAAGTGGGTTGTGTGGACGAGAAAACATTAAGAAATTTAAAGAGAAAGGGAAAGATGAGGTAACTAGCTCAAGAAAGGATTTGAGCAAATTTCAAGCATAGTGATTGATGTCAGCATTGATGATTCTATCTACAACTTCAGGTATGGTGAACCCATTGACCAAACCCCTGATAATTTGATGATTATTGAAGGGGTTCTCCCCGAATTTTTTCATCGGAGCTATTGTGCCCGTTGCGGCGGACCTTCCGCTAGGACTTTCTTAGGGTGCTTTTGGTCTTCTTCTTCTCTGCCTCTTTCTCCCATCTAGTAGGAGGCTCTGGGACTCGGGCCTCAATAGAAGGACTTGGCAACATCGAAGGTTTCGTGACCTCGGTGGTGGCACCGAACTCGGTAGGAAGAGGAACTTTGACGATAGGGGCAATTTTGAGGGCATCCATGACATTGAGAGGAGCCACAAAGCTTAGAACGTAAACTCTTGCTTTTTTCGAACTCTCACTCGGTACTTTTCCTTTCCTCTTACAGGCTATGAGCCCCCTCACGAGCATCTTGACTACCTTAGTATCAATTTCTACAATAAAAAAAAGTATAGTTTTAAAAAAAAAGAAGAAAGAAGAAGAAGGGGGTAACCCACAAACTTCGGCCGTATACCTGCTGGATTTAGAGGGCTAAGATCAAGGTTGAATAGAGTTTGTTCTTTTATTAGCTCAGATATAAGACGAGTTCGGGAACCTTTAATTTTGCTAATCGACTCCTAGTCCTCTCTCTCTAACCCTAGGGGTCGATGGACTGAATCCCTCAAATTTTTCCAAGGAGGGAGTCCTAGGTTTAAAATTGGATAAAAAATAAAGATAAATTTCTCTATCCAATTATGGATAGAGAAGGGGGCACCCTTAAGCAATTTCTTCTTGTTGAACTAGGGTTAAACATACCACCAATCCATTGCTATAGGGTGATGCTTGAAAGTAAAGTAAGTTTGAAAAAGTAAAATAGTGGGCTGAACTTTGGCAGATATGTAGAGAGCAAGGAACCCTATTATGAACCTAAAGAAGTTCAGCACCATAGAAGCTAAGGAGATATTTAAAAAATAGAAAAGAGCTACCACAAAGATGGAAAGAGGAAGCCTTAGTCTAGCACAGAAGGTCTCCAAATACAAGCAGAACCGATCTAGAGGAGGGGCACAAGCTCGGCCACTCAGTCTAGAAAGTTTCAACTCGTACTCAGCAAGCACCCCATACTGGATCCTAATTAATGGCAGATCTTCAATAGTTAAGGAACAAGGGATGGTTTCTGATATGAAATCTAGCTGAGGTGCTGCCCTAGATTCAACTTTCATTCTGATCTTGGGGTTTTGGGGGTTTAAGTCAACCAGACTCCTAGAACTGCTAGACTAAGAAACTTCATATGACATTTAGATTAGATTGAATTCGGTAAAATCTCCAAAAAAATGTAGGAAAAAGTGGCAGTAAAAATTCAAGAAAAAAATGCGAAAATCCACTTAGAAAAACCTCAAGAGATTCTAAAGAATATGGAAAGCTAAAAATCAAGAGAACAAGGATGAGGGACTAACCTAGGTTGATTGAAAAACTCAAGGAGAGGACTAAAAAGATGAAGGACAGTAGAAAAGAATGCCGATGGTTAGAGACGTCGTGAGAGAATGAAAGCAATAAGGACGGGATGCTTGAGGGCGACGAAAAATGAAGGAAGGAGAGGAAGAAGCAGTGCAAATGAAGGTGAGAAGCCACGAAGGAAGAAGAGGTTTAAGTAGAAGAACAAAACTAGAGGAAGTTATGATTGCAAGACTTCTTCAGTCAACCTTAACCCACCATGCATCCCACTCGTAGCTGCCATCCGACAAAATAATAATTGTGCCATACTTAGAGCTCCACACTAGATAAGTTTTTGAGGGAATTTGTCCCTTCAGGTCATTAGACATTAATCTTTAACATCAATTTAAAAAAAGATAAAAGATTTCATTCTCCGAGAGTGGAAAGCTGGCAAGAAACTTCAGCTGCAGCAACTTTTTTATACTTTCTTCATTCGAAATTCAAATTCGAGAGTAGGGGGACAAGTATGAGGCTAAAATAAGCCCCACCGAAGTCCCTAGCCAAAGTCCTTAGCTACTGACCTCTCTTCTATTGAAATTTATCGATCTCCTCAGCAACAAGTTCATACTATAGAACCTCTCAAAAGCACATAGAAATCCAGCAACACGATCTTGAATAGTGAAGGAGAACTATTATTTAATTAACCTTGCTTCTTAATTTAGAATGAATGATAGGCTCAGGGCATGGCTGCACTCCTTTTGAATGAACTTCTCCAGTCATGCTCCTTTCAAACAAATTTCTCCAATTGCACTCCTTCCAAATGAACTACTCTAGCAGCGCTCCTTCCAATTGAATTCTTTCAAGATGAACTCCTTCAGTCGCACACCTTTCGGATGAACTTCTCTAGTCGTGCTCCTTCTAGATGAATTCCTTCAATCGCACTCTTTTCAGATGAACTCCTTCAGCAGTGCTCCTTCCAGTCGAATTCTTTTTGGATGAACTCTTTCAGTCGTACTCCTTCCAAACAAAGTCCTCCAATCACACTTCTTTTGGACAAATTCCTCCAATCATGCTCCTTTCGGTCGAATTCTTTCAATCACACTCCTTCCGAATGAACTCCTCCACTCGCACTCCTTTTGGATGAATTTCTCCAATCACGCTCCTTCTAGATGAATTCCTCCAGTCATTCTCCTTTCAGACAAACTCCTCCAATTGCACTCCTTCGGGATGAACTCCTCTAGTTGCACTCCTTTTGGACGAATTCCTTTAGTCGTGAAGGATGGAGCATAGAACTTCAGATCTTAATTTAGGAGGCACCTACTTGCACACAGCCTTAGAAGCTTCCAAACTTCTTAAAGCCACTACACATTATCCCCAACAGAACTCGGTCGGTCATAAGTCCACCACATACACCAAAGTCTCTGACCTATGTTTGAACTCCAACAAAGGGATCTCCACTACCTACAAAGTTGCAATAAACAAAACTCATCTCCATAACAAACTTCACATGGTCTGAGCGGCTCACTACCATATGGTTACAACAATTACCATCAGTTTATTACATGCTCCGTCTATAAAAGGGATCCCTTAGATATATTTTCCTCTAAGCTCTCTTTCTCTTCCCACTACTCTACTTCTTTGCTTTCCTATGCACTCCATTCCAGTTGGCCGGAGAACTGACTTGAGCATCGGAGGGTCCTGCCGGAGCCACCCAACTACCTTTCCCACTCCAAGTCCAGTCGACGGCCTCATCTTCTCCACTCCAGCTACCTTCGGCATCCTCATAGATTTCTGCACCAATAGTGATGATGGAATTGGTTCGTCCCACCATTTTATTTTATTTTAAATATTTTTGCCTTAGTCGAATCATCTATGTTGATCTTTTTGGTTGTGTAAGGTTGTTCTATGACCACTTTATTTCTAAGAGTCATAATTGATTATTTAGGAAAGCTTATAGGAACATTAAAACTTCTAGCCAAGTATTGTCTTTCAAGGTCACTCTTGGGTTGACTAGTCAATTCTCTTTCCTCCTCCCTTTATGGTAAAAATGCTAGTAGCCTGGTTTGGATCTCTAGTTGGGAGTGTAGGCTTTGATGGCTGAGTTCTATCTTATCTATTGCTTGCTAAAATCTTTCTTCAAAAGTAGGGTCATCATTAGTTGGACAAGGTTGATATTATGAGTAGGGCATATCACAATAACGTGCATTCATGAATGTAGATCCTTGTATTACCCATGTAATCGTTTGTTGTGATTTCTATAAAAAGTTTGGTTGAGCTCCCCAGTCTGAATTATAGGCATTAAAGTATCAATTATTTCTTGGTCTATAGGCTATTTGGGTTTGTTCTTGTGAATAAAATTAGAAAATTGGTGTATAGCTAGGCATTTACTCGCAAAGTGGGTGTGGCTCGAACAAATTGCGTAAACTTATTGTGTAGGAAGAAAAGATAGAGAGGGAGAGTGTCTGATAACCATTAAACAATCTAATCTATGGGACAACTTATCTAATCAACTATTAACATCCATCTCAGATTATTCTGATTACTTAGATATGCAATCAAGAATCCTAGATCAGAGCAATCCTCTTCTGATTATTATTTATTTTATTTTATTTTATTTTAAAGAATAAGAAGAGGGATGAGGAGAAAGAATTCTAATGATAAGAGTCTAGACGACCCTAGATCTAAGAGATAGATGCAAAAAAATTTAATTAGGGTTGATGTTTAGTTAGCACTCAAGTTAGGCAATCAATTTTGATTAAAGGATTGTCCCAGATCTAGAGAGCTCCAACTATTAAGGTCACCTTTTAGTCCTTTAAGTAAAAAATTAGCCATCCAACTGGTCAGATAAGTGTAAGGTTGGTGGGATTTCTCCTGTTGCTTTTCTTAGATACTAATTAAATTGATCAGATAAACTAACAAAATTAATTAAGTAATCACCTTCCTTCGGGACGTGATCCCTGAACCACTTATTTTAGACATCAGTTAAATTGACTAACCCTAATCTGATCCAACTTTTAAGATCCCTTGTCCTAGTGAGCTCAAGTTTTTAGGACTGATGTTTAATTGATTTTAAAAATTAGGATTAGGTTATGCAGATTCAAGAAAATGATTTATGTGCTATGAGTGATCAAATTTCCATCTTATCTTAGCTAATGGATTGTATTTTTAAAATATTTTATGGATATGCAATGCAAATAAAGCAAGATATCCAATCATAAGTAAATAATATTTAAATTTTAATTTATTACTCTATATTAGTTAAGTATTATGATATGCTAGTATCCTTTCTTTATTTTTTTTTGAATTTGAATTTGAGAAATAAAGAAAATGAAGTTTAAATTAATTTCAAATACTAAATATCCACAAGATCTAAAAGTTACAAATTTAAGAGTGCAGAAGAAGAAATTAATCAACTAGAAAAATAAAGTAGTAAATAAAAAAATATTTTATATTTTTTTAATTTTTTAAAAATTGAAGCAACCATGCTATAATCCTCAATAATGATGCCAAATATTTGATGCTCATCATTATAGCACCAAAGATAAAATTAAATCGATCATACTATTGGTCAGAATACTAGTGAGTTGGATGTCGACTTTCTCAAGGATTGTAGGCTAAGTTACTCTAATTTTAATTAAAAATAAAATTTTAGATTAAACTTTAAGATATAAATTTTAGCAAGTAAATTAAAAAAATTAATTCATATCTAGTAGATTAAAATAAGAAAAAGCAAGTACTAATTAATTGGGAGTTTAAGAATTAATTGAAGATATTTTGGATTTTTGAATTTACCTTTAGCATGGTTGTGGTAATTTTTTTTTAATATAAGAATTTAAATTTTAAGAACTTATTTATAACTATAACTCTTTTTCTTAGAGCATGAATTGTATCTCTCAATCATAACCCATCACTATAGAATCATAAATTATTCAATACTTAGTTTCTAAAAATTTAAAACATGACTTTTAATAATTTCTCTCTAACATAAACTATTAAATTGAGTATGGATCTCATCTCCCGATTATAACCCATCCTAAGCAAGCATGTTAATACAAAGATAAGATCTCATGTATAGAGAAATAAAATTTATTTAAAAATAAATAAGAAAATATTACACAAAAAAGAATTATAAAAGATAAAGAAAAAAAATTATAATCCATGCTAGAAAACTTCTTCCACTTTCCTAGAAATTTGCCCTTTAGCTGCACATGCTTGAGAATTGCTTCAGCTCAAATCTTGACATGGAGGTTTTGTGAAGGAAGAGAGCGGATTTTTGTGGAGGAGAGAGCTTGATGGAGGACGAGAGAAGAAGGGAGAGAGGGGAGGCTCAACTTGGGAGAAAAGAGAGGACCTGAGAGAGGCTTTGGTTTGTAGCATAAGGAATGAAGAAAAAGAGAAGAGGCTATGGCTTGATGATTGATGGAGAGAGCTTATGGTTGATTTTATTTATAGAGTAGGAGCCATAGAGATTTTATAGTTCTTCTTGAACTCTTATTTTGAGTTTGGACTGAACTCCTCTTGTCCTCTGCATCCCAGCCATCGGATTACCATCAAATGCCCTAAATTACACCAAAATCCACTTACTAGCACCTAATCAAGATCCAAGTTGATTATGCTTATCCGATCGGGTGTTCAATGGCATTTTAGCCATTGGATGGTGTAAACCCGAGCCCCAGCCTGCTTTTGATGCCATGAACCAAGATAAAGATAGGAGTATTTTTCCTTGGACTGCATGTGAGCTTGGTTCACACCTTTTCCATGAGCCACAATGAAGCCCAACTGATAGGAATGCAATATTGTCATTAAGACACCGTGTTTATTAGTTTAATCCAACTTCTTAAAATAATTAAAAATATGTAGATAGCAATGAATCGTATTGAATCCATAGGGAAGGTAGTATTTTTAGATTTAAAATCTTTAATTTTTTTAAAAGAAAAAAATTTAAAAATATAATTTAAAGTCAAAAACTAAAAATTAAAATTATGAAGTAAAAATTAAATTATGCAGAAAAGTAAATTTGGTACTAAGATTTACTAGTTAGATCTTAGCATCTACTTACAGAAAAATAAAAAGTAATAATTAAAATATAAAAATAAAGAGCATAAAATTAAAGAATATAAAAATAAATATTATATTAATTAAAATTTTAAAAATTAAGTACATAAAATTTAAAAAAAATAATAAATAAAATAGCCTGATCTCTGATCTTGAATCGGTATGGATGGAAAGATGGTGTAGAAGATCAGCTTTTTCTCTCGACACTAGTTGCCTCGAAGTAGCCATTAACCTATAGCCTGACTTTATCCTATACCAAAGCTTCACCTTGATCGAAGATGATTGATTTCTATAGGCCTGGGGTCTTTTTTATAGAGCTAGAAGGGCTGGAGAGTTTTCTTCTGGGTAATATGGGACTAAGAAGCTCTTTGATCATCAAAATATGATTGTTGTTGATTCTTTGATCAAAATGTTGAGTTAAGATCAATTATTGTTGATTCAAAATTAATTGTTGAAGTTGATTAAATCTATCATCAGTTAGATTGGTCTGTTGAGGAGGTGGGTATGATAGTTAGTTGTTATATGATGGCTGGATAAACTGACTATGCTGATCATTATAATAGGCATAGTTTTGCTATTGGAGCCTATTTTGATAGTTTTGGATAGATAAAATTTGGGTCTGAGCCTAAGTCTGTTGGGATGTCCAAGAAAAATTAGAGTAGTTACTCCAGTACTGGTTATATGAATTTGAAAGAAGATTATTAACCGACTTAGAGTAGCCTTGAGTAGCTTGAACTTGTTCTTGGATAAAATATGAGAACTATGCAGCATGATGGATTGGGCTAGGTGATGTGAATTGTGCAGAAGATTGTTGACTTAGGATTAGGAGTTGATCTAATTTCTGAGCAAGAAGATCAACTTTATCTAATTTTTGGACTATTAGGTTTAAATTAACCATTTGATTATCAAGTTTAATGTGAATCAACCATTCAATTAAGTTCAACTAAATCAAAAAAAGCGATTTTCTATCGTGCACGTATTAGTGTAACCCTAATGTATGGATCAAATTTTTTAAATTTTTTTTAAAATATATATATTTATTATTTTATTATATTATTATTTTTTAATTTTTTTAATTATTATAGTTATTATTTTTAATTTAATTTAATTTAATTTAATTATTATTTTAAATATTTTTTAGTTAGTTTAATTTATTTTTTATTTTATTTTATTTTTAGAGGATAAAGGAGAAGAAAAATAGAAAAGTTCTAAAGAAGAGGACCTAAGGAGTCCTAGAACTAAGAAGAGAGAGTAGAATTACGTTTAAATAGGTTTGATATTGGTTAGCAATCAAGTTGATCAATCAATCTTGATATGATTATTCTAGATCTAGATAGGTCCTAACTGCCAAGGTCACCTTCGAGTCCTCCAAGTGTAAGATCAGCCAATCAACTAGCCAGGTAAGTATAAGGTTGATGGGAGTCCCTCCATTACTTACCTTAGACACCAATTGTGCTTGGTCAAGTAAGCGAATGGAACCAATTAGAAACCACCTTCCTTCGGTCCCAGTCATCTCTGAACCACTTTCCTAGACATCAGTCAAATTGACTAACATTAATTTAGTTCAACTCTTAGGGTTCCTTGTCCTATTGAGCTAGAGCTCCTAGGGCTGATGTCTAATTGATTTTAAAATTAAAGGCATAGGTCAATGTGGGATGCTGGTTGGTTGTTTGTGGGCCAAGGAAGGATGATCAAATTCCATCTTATCTTGTTTAATTAAGTTGTGCCCTTGATTTGGTTTAATATGAATATGCACAAAAAAAAAAAGAATTCAACCAAAGAGTTTTATGCAATTTAAACTAGATGTATGCAATTAATTAAATTATGAAAGGCTTACCTTGCCTCCAGCAATCATCAGAAAAAATAAAACTAATATGATGCATGTTCTAAATAGTTAGCATTTCTAATCTTACTATCAGACTTTTAATTAGATTTAAATGGATATTTTTTAAATTAATTTAAAAAGAAAGTAAATAAATAAATAAATAAAAAGGAAAGAGGACTAGAGTTAGGATTGATCTCACCAAAATTAGATGCTTTCTTCCTTTCCCCCCCTTTTTTTCTTGCAAAATAAATAAATAAAAAGTTAGTAAGCAATATTTAAAAAAAATATTTATAATTAATTTACAAAAAAATCAAAGAAATCAATGAAAAAATAGCATCTATTCCTTCTCCGACAATGGTGTCAAAAATTTGATAGGAACGCGATGTTGTCGTTTAGACACCGTGTTTATTAGTTTAATCTGACTTCTTAAAATAAATAAAAATACGTAGATAGTAGTGAGTCGGATCGAATCCATAGGAAAGGTAGTATTTTTAGATTTGAAATCTTTAATTTTTTTTAAAAAAAAGAAAAGAATTTAAAAATAGAATTTGAAGTCAAAAATTAAAAATTAAAATTGCAAAGTGAAAATTAAATTATGTAAAAATGTAAACTTGGTACTAAGATTTACTAGTTAGATCTTAGCATCTACTTATAGAAAAATAAAAAATAATAATTAAAATATAAAAATTAAATTATAATAAAAATAAAAAGCATAAAATTAAAGAATATAAAAATAAATATTATATTAATTAAAATTTTAGAATTTAAATATAGAGAATTTAAAAAGAAAATAAAATAAAATAGCCTAATTTTTGATCTTGGATCGACATGGGTGGAAAGATGGTGTAGAAGCCCAACTTTCTCTCTCGGCACTAGTTGCCTCGAAGCAGCCATTAACCCATAGCTTAGCTTTACCCTATACCAAAACTTCACCTTGATCGAAGATGATTGATTTCTAAAGGCTTGGGGTCCTTTTTATAGAGCTAGAAGGGCCGGAGAGTTTTTTTCTAGGCAATGTGGGACTAAGAAGCTCTTTGATCATCAAAATATGAAAAAATCTGAGTGAAAATTAGATTAAAAGGAGTCCTAGATGAATTCTATTGCTCTGGATAAAATCTGACCATTGATAGAAATCCAATGGACCAAAAATCATCAAAATCGGATGTGTATCAGCCTAGATCAGGTCGTATTAAGTTCTAACCATTTGATTGCATGTTGGTGGAGGAAATCTGGCCATTGATCGCACGTTGGGAGTCTTGATCACCGTTGAGAGCATTTTGGATCGTTGGATCATCCCCTGGATCAAGTGTTATCATTGGATGGTGATCCGCTTGAAGTTTGAAGCTAAATCAAATCCAAAAATGACCACAGCCATTTGATCTTGACCGCAAGCTGCCATAGCCATCCGATGGCACAATTACTATTCCCATGGACCGCATGGACCGATCACACCGCACATTGCAGCCAATCAGTGCTCCTATCACCGAGTGAAAAGACCATATTGCCCTGTGAGCTACGATAAATTTCTATGGACCATTTATGTGTCTAGGTCTGCCACGTGTCGTGCTATGATTTGTCGGATTCTGCTGAGCTAGCGGTCCATGCTTGGAACATGGACCGACTGCTTGCTTCTGCAGCTGAGTCGGCTTTGATGGCTTGGCTTGGCTCGTGGAGTCGGCTAAGCCATTTTTCTTTTTTTATTTAATTTTTATTTATTTTATTTCTTTAGAAATTTATATCTTCTCCATGTTAGCTCCGTTTTGGTTAAAACTTATTTCGTTGTGATCAAAAAAATGAGCTCTTTCCATTGATAATAAAATTTTATTTTTTAAAATTTTATTAATTTTTAATTATTTTTAAATTAATAAAAATATTAATTTTTAAAAAATATATATAAATTAATTATTAATTCTTAAAAATTAATATAAATTAATTAATAAATTAATACTTTTATTGATAAATTTATGGTACTTATCACACCCCCCAAGTTAAGCTTTGCTCGTCCTCGTGTAAACAAAGAATTTAGTTTTAAATACCTTTTAACTTTAGAGTTTTAAATTTTACCTAAGTAGTTTTCAAAATAGCCATTGATATTCAGTAGAGCTTAAGTGAGACATATCATTGGGGTATTAATACTTATCAATAAAAAAATTAAGTAAAAAATATTAAATTTTTTTGAACTTTTTCTAAGTTATCCCCATCTTTATCTCTGATTTATCTAAACTTTCATATACACAAGTGTATTGCTACTTCCATCCTTCATTTATTGATTTTTATTTTTATATTGCCCACTTTTTGATGCGAATATCATTGCTTACTTAGGTAATGGGATTCGGTTACTCGATGGAAAACAATTTTTTTTTTTTTTAATGTTGTACCACTATTGAGTGTCATAATCCATTAAGCTTTCTATTTGATTCATGCTGCGAGTCTTGGACCAATGACTTCCAAACCAATTGGCTTTAGAGCACTAGGTATAGAATACCCCTTGGGCTTACTAGCTCGAATCAAACAGGCTATGAGTTAAGACTATCTTTACAATGAGCTTCTTTGCCCTTTCCACCTTTTGATGTGAAACTCAATGCTTGCTCAGATAGAGAGGCCTGGTTACTCAGTGAGAAGTACTTAAAAACTATTTTATTTATTTTTTTTATATGAAAACTATTTTATTTAATTTTTTTATATGAAAAAATGTATAGTTACCCTATGCAAGCCTATAAAAGGTAGATTTTTCATTGATGCTAGTAGAAAAAGTTAGAAATGCTCCAAGAAAGAACTTTTTATGTTCTGAACTTAATTCTTTATTGAATTTTTTTAATACTTGATTCCTCAATATCTTACAAATTTTCTGATTTGTGCATTAATTTTTTTTAAAAATACTTAGTTTAATTTGATTCTTAAGCATAATTTGGTGTCTAAATACTAAATATTAATTTTTTCTTGAGGACTTAAAATTTTAAAATTTTTAGTTTTATCCCCTCCAACTTAATCGATATTGTCCTCAATGAAGAAGAAAAAATAAAAGATGTAATAAAGAACATGAAAGAATATACCTGACTTAGTATATTTTTGATCCAGCACATCTCTTTAAAAATTTGAGCTCTCCCTCCAACTTATTCAAATTATCCTAAAAAAAAAATCAATAAAAAAGATAAATAATACTAAAGAAAACTAAATATTGGGTTGCCTCCTAACAAGCGCTAAGTTTATCGTCTTCAGCCAGACACAATGCAGCTTACTATCCTATGTCAAATATTGGATTGATAAATTCCAATGGTTTTGGATTGCCAATCTCATGAAGATAATTTATAATCTCATTATTGATATATTCATTATTAATTTTAGGAACATAATTTATGATCCCATTCTTAGACCCATGTTTATTAAGAATTTCTCCTATTTGTTCTTCTAAAATGCTCATGAATTGAGTTTTTGTATTAAGAGTTAAGTTTGATTCAATGGATGCTGGAAGGGTGACTAAAGGTAGTTTTAATTTTGGAGGTAAATTAATATGATCTTGTTTAAACAACTTCATTGATATTTCATTACATGTCTCTTGATTTTTGTAAGAAGAACCGGCTTCTAAGGTTGAAGGGAATAGGACATTAGGTTTATAAGTCTTGAGTAAATCATCTATTCTCTTTTTCTCTTTTTCTATCTCATTTAAACTGAAATCAACATCAGTACTAGTTCCTAGCTCAGGTTCTTCTATGTGGTTAGTCTCAGTACTAACCTATTCCTCTAAATTTTTATTTTGGCTAGCATCAGTACTAGCCTCTTTCACCTGATCTTAGTATGGATCCATAAGAATCCTATAACTTTTAAGTTTCGAAATTACTTTGGCATTCTCAAATTAGAAATTCTTAAGTGAGGCATTAAATTGATAACTTGATCTGGATGGTTGGTGGACATTAGGTGGATTGTTTGAAACTGGTAGGCTCGATAGTTGACCTAGTTCTCTCCTTGTGTTAGATTCAGCTAGTTGTCCAATTTGAGCTTCTAGCCTGGTGATAGATTGTTGTTGAGTTAAAATCGATTGTTGTTGATTCAAAATTAATTATTGAAGTTGATTAAATCTATCATTAGCTAGATTGATCTATTGAGGAGGTGGGTACGATAGCTGATTGTTATATGATGGCTGGATAAACTGACTAGGCTGATCATTATTATAAGCATAGTTTTGGTATTGGGGCCTATTTTGATAGTTTTAGATAGATGAAATTTGGATCTGAGCCTGAGTCTATTAGGATGTCCAAGAAAAATTAGAGTAGTTACTCCAATGCTGGTTATATGAATTTGAAAGAAGATTATTAACTGACTTAGAGTAGTCTTGAGTAGCTTGAACTTGTTCTTAGATAAAATGTGAAAACTATGCAGCTTGACGGATTGGGCTAGGTGATGTGAATTATGCAGAAGATTGTTGACTTTGGATTAGGAGTTGATCTAGTTTCTGAGCAAGAAGGTCAACTTTATTTAATGTTTGGACTATTAGGTTTAAATTAGCCATTTGATTACTAAGTTTAATGTGAATCAACCATTCAATTAAGTTCAACTAAATTAGAAAAAGTGATTTCCTACCATGTATGTATTAGTGTAACCCTAATTTATGGATCAAGATTTTTTAAATTTTTTTAGAATTTATATATATTTATTATTTTTAATTATTTTATTTATTATTTTTAATTTAATTTAATTATTATTTTTAATATTTTTTTAGTTAGTTTAATTTAATTTAATTTAATTTTATTTTATTTTTAGAGGAGAAAGGAGAAGAAAATAGAAAAGTTCTAAAGAAGAAGTCCTAAGGAGTCCTAGAACTAAGAAGAGAGAGAAGAATTAGGTTTAAATAGGTTTGATGTTGGTTAGCAATCAAGTTGATCAATCAATCCTAACATGGTTATCCTAAATCTAGATAGCTCCTAACTGCCAAGGTCACCTTCGAGCCCTCCAAATATAAGATCAGCCAATCAACTAGTCAGGTAAGTGTAAGATCGGTGGGAGTTTCTCCGTTGCTTGTCTTAGACATCAATTATGCTTGGCCAGAAAAGCGAATGGAACCAATTAGAAACCACCTTCCTTTGGGCCCAATCATCCCAGAACCATTTTTCTAGACACCAGTCAAATTGACTAACCTTAACCTAGTTCAACTCTTAGGGTTCCTTGTCCTATTGAGCTAGAGCTCCTAGGGCTGATGTCTAATTGATTTTAAAATTAAAGGCTTAGGTCAATGTGGGATGCTGGTTGGATGTTTGTGGGCCAAGGAAAGATGATCAAATTCCATCTTATCTTATTTAATTAGGTTGTGCCCTTGATTTGGTTTGATATGAATACGCACCAAAAAAAAAAGAATTCAACCAAAGAGTTTTATGCAATTTAAACTAAATGTATGCAATTAATTAAATTATGAAAGGCTTACCTTGCCTCCAGCAATCACCAGAAAAAATAAAACTAATATGATGTATGTTCTAAATAGTTAGGATTTCTAATCTTATCATGAGACTTTTAATTAGATTTAAATGGATATTTTTTAAATTAATTTAAAAATAAAGTAAATAAATAAATAAATAAAAAGGAAAGAGGACTAGAGTTAGGATTGATCTCACCAAAATTAGATGCTTTCTTTCTTTCCCCCCTTTTTTTTCTTGCAAAATAAATAAATAAAAAGTTAGTAAGCAATATTTAAAAAAATATTTATAATTAATTTACAAAAAAAATCAAAGAAATCAAAAAAAATAGCATCTATTCCTTCCCCGATAACGGTGCCAAAAATTTGATAGGAACACAGTGTTGTCGTTTAGACACCATGTCTATTAGTTTAATCCGACTTCTTAAAATAAATAAAAATACGTAGATAGCAGTGAGTCAGATCAAATCCATAGAAAAGGTAGTATTTTTATATTTAAAATTTTTGATTTTTTTTAAAAAAAAGAAAATAATTTGAAAATAAAATTTGAAGTCAAAAATTAAAAATTCAAATTATGAAGTGAAAATTAAATTATGTAAAAAAGTAAACTTGGTACTAAGATTTACTAGTTAGATCTTAGCATCTACTTATAGAAAAATAAAAAATAATAATTAAAATATAAAAATTAAATTATAATAAAAATAAAAATATAAAATTAAAGAATATAAAAATAAATATTATATTAATTAAAATTTTAGAATTTAAATATAGAGAATTTAAAAAGAAAATAAAATATAATAGCCTGATTTCTGATCTTAGATCGGCATGGGTGGAAAGATGGTGTAGAAGCTCAGCTTTTTCTCTCGGCATCAGTTGTCTCGAAGTAGCTATTAACCCATAGCCTAGCTTTATCCTGTACCAAAGCTTCACCTTGATCGAAGATGATTGATTTCTAAAGGCCTGGGGTCCTTTTTATAGAGCTAGAAGGGCTGGAGAGTTTTCTTCTAGGTAATGTGGGACTAAGAAGCTCTTTGATCGTCAAAATATGAAAAAATCTGAGTGAAAATTAGATTAAAAGGAGTTCTAGATGAATTCTATTGCTCTGGATGAAATTTGACCATTGATAGAAATCCAATGGACCAAAAATCATCAAAATCAGATGTGTATCAGCCTAGATCAGGTCGGATTAAGTTCTGGCCATTTGATTGCATGTTGGTGGAGGAAATCTGGCCATTGATCGCACGTTGGGAGTCCTGATCACCGTCGAGAGCATTTTGGACCATTAGATCATCCCCTGGATCAAGTGCTATTGTTGGATGGTGATCCGCATGAAGTTTGAAGCTAAATCAAATCCAAAAATGACCACAGCCATTTGATCTTGACCGCAAGCTACCGCAGCCATCCGATGGTGCAATTACTATTCCCATGGAACGCATGGATCGGTCACACCACACACCGCAGCCAATCAGCATTCCTATCATCGAGTGAAAAGACCATATTGCCCTGTGAGCCGCGATAAATTTCTGTGGACCCTTTATGTGTCTTGGTCCACCACGTGTCGTGCTATGATTTGCCAGATTCTTCTGAGCTGGCGGTCCATGCTTGGATTATGGACCGACTGCTGGCTTCTGCAGCTCGGTCGGCTTTGATGGCTTGGTTTGGCTCGCTGAGTCGGCTGAGCCATTTTTCTTTTTTTATTTAATTTTTATTTATTTTATTTCTTTAGAAATTTATATCTTCTCCATGTTAGCTCCGTTTTGCTCAAAACTTATTTCATTGTGATCAAAAAAATGAGCTCTTTCCATTGATAATATAATTTTATTTTTTAATTTTTATTAATTTTTAATTATTTTTAAATTAATAAAAATATTAATTTTAAAAAAATATATATAAATTAATCATTAATTTTTAAAAATTAATATAAATTAATTAATAAATTAATAATTTTATTGATAAATTTATGGTACTTATCACACCCCCCAAGTTAAGCTTTGCTCATCCTCGAGTAAAGAAAGAATTTAGTTTTAAATATCTTTTAACTTTAGAGTTTCGAATTTTATCTAAGTAGTTTTCAAAATGGCCATTGATATTCACTAGAGCTTAAGTGAGATAAATTATTGGGATATTAATACTTATCAAAAGAAAAATTAAGTAAAAAATATTAAATTTTTTTGAACTTTTTCTAAGTTATCTCCATCTTTATCTCTGATTTATCTAAACTTTCATATACACAAGTGTATTGCTACTTCCATCCTTCATTTATTGATTTTTATTTTTACATTGCCCACTTTTTGATGCGAATATCATTGCTTACTTAGGCAATGGGATCCGGTTACTCGGTGGGAAACCTTTTTTTTTTTTTAACGTTGTACCACTATTGAGTATCTTAATCCATTAAGCTTTCTATTTGATCCATGTAGCGAGTCTTGGGCCAATGACTTCCAAACCAATTGGCTTTAGGGCACTAGGTATAGAATACCCCTTGGGCTTACTAGCTCGAATCAAACAGGCTATGAGTTAAGACTAGCTTTACAATGAGCTTCTTTGCCCTTTCCACCTTTTGATGTGAAACTCAATGTTTGCTCAGATAGAGAGGCCTGGTTACTCAGTGAGAAGTACTTAAAAACTATTTTATTTATTTTTTTTATATGAAAACTATTTTATTTAATTTTTTTATATGAAAAAATGTATAGTTACCCTATGCAAGCCTATAAAAAGTAGATTTTTCTTTGATGCTAGTAGAAAAAATTAGAAATGCTCCAAGAAAGAACTTTTTATGTTCTGAACTTAATTCTTTATTGAATTTTCTTAATACTTGATTCCTCAATATCTCACAAATTCTCTGATTTATGCATCAATTTTTTTTAAAAAATATTTAGTTTAATTTGATTCTTAAGCATAATTTGGTGTCTAAATACTAAATATTATTTTTTTCTTGAGAACTTAAAATTTTAAAATTTTTATTTTTATCCCCTCCAACTTAATCGACATTGTCCTCAATGAAGAAGAAAAAATAAAAGGTGTAATAAAGAACATGAAAGAATATACCTGACTTAGTATATTTTTGGTCCAGCACATCTCTTTGAAAATTTGAGCTCTCTCTCCAACTTATTCAAATTATCCTAAAAAGAAAATCAACAAAAAAGATAAATATGACTAAAAAAAACTAAATATTGGGTTACCTCCTAACAAGCGCTAAGTTTATCATCTTCAGCTTGACATAATGCAGCTTACTATTCTATGTCAAACATTGGATTGATAAATTCCCATGGTTTTGGATTGCCAATCTTAGGAAGATAATTTATAATCTCATTATTGATATATTCATTGTTAATTTTAGGGACATAATTTATGATCCCATTCTTAGACCCATGTTTATTAAGAATTTTTCCTATTTGATCTTCTAAAATACTCATGAATTGAGTTTTTGTATTAAGAGTTAAGTTTGATTCAATGGATTCTGGAAGGATGACTAAAGGCAGTTTTAATTTTGGAGGTAAATTAATATGATCTTGTTTAAACAACTTCATTGATATTTCATTACATGTCTCTTGATTTTTGTAAGAAGAACCGGCTTCTAAGGTTCAAGGAAATAGGACATTATTGTTGACCTAGTTCTCTCCTCGTGTTAATTCAGCTAGTTGTCCAATTTGAGCTTCAAGCCTGGCAATAGATTGTTGTTGAGTTAAGATCGATTATTGTTGATTCAGAATTAATTGTTGAAGTTGATTAAACCTATCATTAGCTAATTGGTTTGTTGAGGAGGTGGGTATGATAGCTGGTTGTTATATGATGGCTGGATAACTGATAAGGCTGATCATTATTATAAGCATAGTTTCGGTATTGGGGCCTATTTTGATAGTTTTGGGTAGATGAAATTTGGATCTGAGCCTGAGTCTATTAGGATGTCCAAGAAAAATTAGAGTAGTTACTCCAATGCCGGTTATATGAATTTGAAAGAAGATTATTAACTGACTTAGAGTAGTCTTGAGTTGCTTGAACTTGTTCTTAGATAAAATGTGAAAACTATGCAGCTTGATGGATTGGGCTAGGTGATGTGAATTATGCAGAAGATTGTTGACTTTGGATTAGGAGTTGATCTAATTTCTGAGCAAGAAGGTCAACCTTATCTAATTTTTGGACTGTTAGGTTTAAATTAGCCATTGATTACCAGGTTTAATGTGAATCAATCATTCAATTAAGTTCAACTAAATTAGAAAAAGTGATTTCCTACCATGTATGTATTAGTGTAACCCTAATGTATGGATCAAAATTTTTTAAATTTTTTTAGAATTTATATATATTTATTATTTTTAATTATTTTTAATTATTTTATTATTATTTTTAATTTAATTTAATTTAATTTAATTATTATTTTTAATATTTTTTTAGTTAGTTTAATTTAATTTAATTTAGTTTTATTCTTAGAGGAGAAAGGAGAAGAAAAATAGAAAAGTTCTAAAGAAGAAGTCCTAAGGAGTCCTAGAACTAAGAAGAGAGAGAAGAATTACGTTTAAATCGATTTGTTGTTGGTTAGCAATCAAGTTGATCAATCAATCCT
Source organism: Cocos nucifera (assembly GCA_006176705.1). NCBI lineage: Eukaryota > Viridiplantae > Streptophyta > Magnoliopsida > Arecales > Arecaceae > Cocos > Cocos nucifera. The sequence continues at coordinate 186,150 of QRFJ01001405.1, forward strand.
GACATGATTATCCTAAATCTAGATAGCTCCTAACTGCCAAGGTCACCTTCGAGCCCTCCAAATGTAAGATCAGCCAATCAACTAGTCAGGTAAGTGTAAGATCAGTGGGAATTCCTCCGTTGCTTGTCTTAGACACCAATTATGCTTGGCCAGATAAGTGAATGGAACTAATTAGAAACCACCTTCCTTCGGGCCCAATCGTCCCTGAACCACTTTCTCAGACACCAGTCAAATTGACTAACCTTAACCTAGTTCAACTCTTAGGGTTCCTTGTCCTATTGAGCTAGAGCTCCTAGGGCTGATGTCTAACTGATTTTAAAATTAGAGGCTTAGGTCAATGTGGGATGCTGGTTGATTGTTTGTAGGCCAAGGAAGGATGATCAAATCTCCATCTTATCTTGTTTAATTGGGTTGTGCCCTTGATTTGGTTTAATATGAATATGCATAAAAAAAAAAAAAATTCAATCAAAGGGTTTTATACAATTTAAACTAGATGTATGCAACTAATTGAATTATGAAAGGCTTACCTTGCCTCCAGCAATCACTAGAAAAAATAAAACTAATATGATGCATATTTTAAATAGTTAGAATTTCTAATCTTATCATGAGACTTTTAATTAGGTTTAAATGAATATTTTTTAAATTAATTTAAAAATAAAATAAATAAATAAATAAATAAAAAGGAAAGAGGACTAGAGTTAGGATTGATCTCACCAAAATTAGATGCTTTCTTCCTTTTCCTCTTTTTTTTCTACAAAATAAATAAATAAAAAGTTAGTAAGCAATATTTAAAAAAGTATTTATAATTAATTTATAAAAAAAATCAAAAAAATTAAAGAAAAAATAGCTTCTATTCCTTCCCTGGCAACGACACCAAAAACTTGATAGGAATGCGATGTTGTCATTAAGACATCGTATTTATCAGTTTAATCCGAGTTCTTAAAGTAATTAAAAATACGTAGATAGCAGTAAGTCGGGTCGAATCCATAGAAAAGATAGTATTTTTAGATTTAAAATCTTTGATTTTTTAAAAAAAAAGAAAAAAATTTGAAAATAGAATTTGAAGTCAAAAATTAAAAATTAAAATTATGAAGTGAAAATTAAATTATGCAGAAAAGTAAACTTGGTACTAAGATTTACTAGTTAGATCTTAGCATCTACTTGCAGGAAAATAAAAAGCAAGAGCATAAAATTAAAGAACATAAACATAAATATTGCATTAATTAAAATTTTAAAATTTAAATATATGGAATTTAAAAAGAAAATAAAATAAAATTGCCTAATATCTGATCTTGGATCGGCATGGGTGGAAAGATGATGTAGAAGCCCAACTTTTTCTCTCGGCACCAGTTGCCTCGAAGCAGTCATTAACTCATAGCCTGGCTTTATCCTATACTAAAGCTTCACCTTGATCGAAGATGATTGATTTCTAGAGGCTTAGGATCCTTTTTATAGAGCTAGAAGTGCTGGAGAGTTTTCTTTTGGGCAATGTGGGACTAAGGAGCTCTTTGATCATCAAAATATGAAGAAATTTGAGTGAAAATTGGATTAAAAGGAGTCTTGGATGAATTCTATTGCTCTGGATGAAATCTAACCATTGATAGAAATCCAACAAACCAAAAATCATCAAAATCGGATGTGTATCAGTCCAGACCATGTCGGATTAAGTTCTGGCCATCTGATCGCACGTTGATGGAGAAAATCTGATCGTTGATCGTACATCAAAAGTCCTGATCACCATCGAGAGTACTCTAGACCATCGGATCATCCCCTGGATCAAGCGCTATCATTGGTTGGCGATCCGCATGAAGTCTGAAGCTGAATCAAATCTAGAAATGACCACAGCCATTTGATCTTGACCGCAAGCTACCGCGCCATCCGATGGTGCAATTATTATTCCCATGAACCGTATGGACCGATCACATCGCACACCATAGCCAATCAGCACTCCTATCACTGAGTGAAAAGACCAGATTGCCCTATGAGCCACGATAAATTTCTGTGGACCCTTTAAGGATCTAGGTCCGCCATGTGTCGTATTGTGATTTATCGAATTTTGCTGAGCTGACGGTCCATGATTGGATCATGGACCGATTGATGGCTTCTGCAGTTGAGTTGTCTTTGACGGCTTGGCTTGGCTTGCGGAGCCAGCTGAGCTATTTTCCTTTTTTTATTTTATTTTTTTAGAAATTCATATTTTCTTTATTTTAGCTTTGTTTTGCTCAAAACTTATTTTATTATGATTAAAAAAATAAGCTCTTTGCATTGATAATAAAATTTTATTTTTTAATTTTATTAATTTTTAATCATTTTTTTAATTAATAAAAATATTAATTTTTAAAAAATATATAAATTAATCATTAATTCTTAAAAATTAATATGAATTAATTGATAAATTAATACTTTTATTAGTAAATTTATGGTACTTATCACCAATGTGTCCACTACTCTTCTTTTCAAAAAGTAACTTTTGTTTCATTAAAATGCCGCATACATCCTTTATGGTTTCATAAATAGTGTCTTTTTTTATTATAATACTACATGCATCCTCTTTTATTTTGAATCCATTTTGAGTATAATTTGCTCCCAATTTGAGTTCTTTTAATTTGCAAATCAGGCTCTTTGTATTAATGATCATCTTTCCTGCAAAAGATAAATAGAAGCATTAATTCTTAAAGAATAAAAATAAATTAGTTTGCAAATGAATGCTTTTATTGATATGTTTATGGTATTTATCACAAGACCAATATGCATTGAGAGTATTTTGGTGTGTTGATATCAATATTGTATCAAAGCAAAAGAAAATCAAGAAAGGTATATTAAGGCTCCATGATATACTGATTTTGATGATATATGTGTCAAAGTATTAAGGCTAAAGATTTTGAAAGACTATATCAAGTCATAATGTATCAGAACTGAAGTAGATTGAAAGATGAAATTTGTATCAGAGTTAATATATTAGAGCTAGAATTAAATATCAAAGCAAATGTATTAGAATGAAGTAGAGCAAACAAATATATTAGAGTAAAAATTTGTGCAAAAAAACATCATTATGTTGGGATCTATCCTTGCAACTTGATGATCGTGGAAATAGCAACAAGGATCTGAGGAAAGCAATGGTGGCATTTGTTGATCCCATGATTGATTTTAATGATTGTCAAATCTTGAGTTTATTACGTATCTAATCATGTGTCTCAAGAATGTATGTAGGATTTTTCAAGTATCCAAAATGAAGAATTTATCTCAAGAATAAATCCTCTTAAGATACCATGCCAAAATACTTAAAAGATCAAATTCACATATATTTGGATGGCTTGGTATGAAAAAACTATGATTGGAAGAAGAGAAATTAAAATTGAAGTAAGCAATCTTGTTTAGAAGAGTATGGGGCCAAGAAATTCAAGTTTGGAAGATCAAACATTGAAGAAAAATAAATCCAAAATTTTTAGAGACCTCTCCTGAAAATTTGGAGACCTCTCCTAAAAATTTGGAGGCTTCTCCAAGCTATTTGGTACTCTTACATATTGCCCTGGCATAGGCTCGAGACCTCTCCAAAACTGGGCGAGTCCTCTCCATTTCAGAAAATAGAAACCTCATTTCTATATTCTGAGACTAAGAGCTCTCAAAAATTCTTGAGAGCTCTCGCTGTAAAATTGAGAGGTCTCAAAAATTCTCGAGAGCTCTAGCTGGAAAACCAAGAGCTCTCATAGAGAAATCGAGAGCTCTCCAAATTTGCAACAACCTTCAACAAGATTTTTCTGCAAGCTTTCCAACGGCTAGTTTTCACTTCCAACTGCTATTTTAGTGCTTCCAATGACTAGAAATCTCTCTCCAACCATCTCTAAAGGTATTTGAAGGTGGAGAAATAATTGAAAGACAAGAAGAAAGGGATTTAAAAGAGAGATTCTTTTATTTTCAGTGAGGAACATTGAATATCCAAAGAAAAAAAAAAAGAAAAGTTATGCACAGATTTCAGTGAGCCTTCAAAGAAACTTGGGGATTAGGCCCATCCAAGCTCAAAATTAGATATTATAGGCTTTGGTTGGTGAGCCCAAAAAACCAACTGGGTTAGTAGTGATCCTGAAAAATTATTAATGTAAGGTTTTGGTTGGTGGTCCTGTGAAAACTAGCTAGGTTTGTTTGTGAGCCTGAAAAAGCAAATACACTGTAATCAAGAGTAGATTATAGTAAAAATTTCATGAAAAGCTTGGAGAGTGGACATAGGAGTGGGTTGCTCCGAACCACTATAAAATCTTGTGTGTTTGTGTTGTGCTTTCAATTCTTGCTTTACTTGCTTTATTATTTTTTTAGATTAGCTTTCAAATTCCTTCATAGCATTTGCTTATCCTAAAACCGCTGTTGCTTATATTATTTACATTACAACCACACCATTTAAGTTAAAATTAAAGGACATACTTGTTTAGAAAGTAAATTTAGATAAAATTTATAAGAACCCAATTCATCCCCCGCCCCCCTCCTCTTGGATTGCAATCTTTGGGCAACAATTTGTATCAGAGCAGGTGCTCTGTTATTGATAATTGACCAAACTGTCTAGAGTTAAAAATTTTGGCAACCCAAATGGAGTTTTTATTTAATGAAGGTTATTCTATTGATAGACCTCCACTTTTTAATGGTTCTAATTATATCTATTGGTAAGCTAGAATGAAAATCTTTATACAACCACATGATTATAAGTATGAAAAATTATAATAGATGGCTCACACACAACCAATGCATTGAAAGAGCATGATAAAGAAATTGCCCAACTTAATGGTAAGGACATGAATATACTTTATTGCTCTTTAGAGTTAAATGTATTTAATACAATTTCTTCATGTATTTCAGCAAAACAAGTTTGGAAGAAACTAAAAAATACTTTTGAGGAAGCAAAATAAGAAAAAATATCAAGCACCAAAGAAGATAAGAAAGCTCACCCCAACCTATGCCTCACAGCTCATGAGGATGGAAAGAAAAATAAGAAGAAGAAACAAAGGAAGAAGAAAGCTTCAATTAAGGGGGAGCAAAGCAAAGAAAAGGAAGATGAAAGAGAAGAGCAAAAAGTAGACCAATTATGCTTGATGGATAAAGAGAAAGAATGTATCGCAAATCCTTGCCTCATGTCTAATGATGATGAGGTAAACATTAATAAATCTTCCAATTTTACTTTTGATGAGTTATTTGAAGCCTTTAATGATTTAATGGATGAATATAAAAGACTAAGGCTAAAAAGTAAAGAGCTTAAAAAATCCAATTTTACTTTGGTTGAAGAAATAAAGTCTTATGTGAAAAAGAAGATCTTATGAAAGACATAAAAAATATGGCCAATGAAAAGAAAAATTTCTTGAAACAAATTGAAACTTTAACAAAGGAAAAGAAAAATCTTGCAAAATCTAAAAAATTCTTGGTTAAAGTAAAAGAAAAGCTTTTGAAATCTGAAAAATCTCTTTTGAAAGAAAATATGAAACTAAGAAATGAAATTGAAAATTTAAAATACATGCTTGAAAAGTTTACACTTGGATCTCAAAAGCTTCAATCAATTTTGAATAATCAAAAGATTATTTTCAATAAAGCTGAAATTGATTATAATCCATTAAGAAAATAGAAATTTATGAAGAATATATTTAGCAAAGTTTCATCTAAAATTCATTCAATTACATATTTTAAATGTAACAAAGTAGGCCATAAAATTTTTGAATATAATACTAAAAGAATTGGTCATACTTTGATTAAGCAAATATGGATTCCAAAAGGAACCATAAGCTCTAACCTCAACGGACCCAAGATGGCTTAGGTACCAAAATCTAGTAAATGAGTTTACAGGTACACCAAGAATCCAATAAAACTAAAGAAGAAAATTTCTTTTGATGGATGCCTTGAAAATAAAAATAGATGGATGATGCTATTGGGTAAAATCTAAACTTTTCTCACATCATGCCATCATTGTTTGGTTGATTTTGATGATTTATCATTGCTTAAAATAATCATACTCCTTAAATAGAAAGTTTGATTTATTGAATGTATTGACTTTAATAATTTATTAATATGTATGCATATGATAACTCTTTTTATGCTTTGATAAGTATGATTGACTTTGATGCTAGCAATAATTTAAATTTTTTGATTTTTAAATCAACATACTCTCTTCTATATATCATGATATGGATGAAATGATTTTATCTTAAAATTTAGCTTGATATTTTAAATCTTCCCATATCAATTCTATATTTGATGAATTGAAACTAAGAGATGCTTAATTGATTTAAATATTTTAATTGCAAAATTCATAAGAGAAACTAAGTTTGATAATGCCCTACAAGATGCTTAAATATTGAAATATCTCAAAAATTGCATGATCTAAGTACTTGAAAATAAAATATTCAATCATTAAAATTAATTGTTGATGTAGTCATCTGCATTGCATCTTAGGTTTACTCCTAAGAATTTAAAATTCTCTAGCAGAACCAAATCCCATAGAACCATTATCTAGATTCAACTTGATTTGATTATAATTGATTTGTTAGATTATCATACCCCTAATTGATTAATTTTGGATCCTACCCCAAATTAATATGAATATCCATCTTGATCATTAATTTGATCTTCTTTTTTGATCTTAAAAAAGAATTTACTAATAATTATTCATACTTTATTCCAATTGATTGAGTTTGAAAATTAAATTTAAAAAAATATGGTCTTCTTGAATCTTTTAAAGTTGATATCTAACAAAATATTTTAAGAAAGCCGTTATTTATCTTTAAAGCTAAATATTTAAAGAGAATTTTAATTTTAAGTAGTTGGTATCAAATAGCTCACTATCTATCACATATTTGATTGATTTATTTTTTGACAAAAAGAGAAATATTTTTATTTCAAATCTAATTTTGCGCTGCTATATCATTTGATATAATATCGTTTGAGATAAATTCAAAAATTCATATCATTTTTAAAACTATAATTGCTTGATTTTTCTTAAGAAAAAGAAGAGATGATATTTTGAAGAATAACTTAAAATCTCTTTATGGTGTATCTTGACTGATTTGCTAATATCAATTTAAATTGATTTATTTGAATCAATTTATGTTTATCAATTCAAAACTAAAATCATTGGTATCAAGCTGAATTTATAAATTAATCTTTAAATGGTATTGAACCAAGAATATCAAGATTTAGTCTTAATTTTAGCTTAATTAGTATCAAGACAATCTTTCAAAGAATAATTGATCATTTATTTTAAAAAGAGTTTTGAAATTGAGAATTTCTTTAAATTTTAGAAAACCTAAATTTAGTAGTTAAATTCATGTTAAATATGCTTGATTTGAAAGAAAAAAGGGGAGAAAACTTAAAATCTAAAATAATCATGCCAAAGTTATGAAAAATTGGGGAAGATAATGTTATTGAACTATTAAAAGAAAAATAAACTCTTGGTATCTCCAAAATAAGAGGAGAAATTTTTTTTTATCTTAATTTGGTTGAAAATTTTGATTAATTTATTTTGAAATAAATATATTTTGATCTTAAGTTCTCAATCAATTAATTTATAATCTTCTTAAATTTGGCTTTCACATGTTTATTTAATTTAATTTACTTTAATTGATTGCTATATCATTTTTGATAACTATTCAAAGTGAAATTGAATTTAAAACATATGTTTACTCAAAGAAATGAATCTCTAAACTCAAATTTGAAACTTATTTGAAAATTCAAATTTGATACTAAATTTTTGATGAGTATTGCAAAATTTTTATGAATTATTTGTATTGAAGTAATTTTTACTCAAAAAATGAATTTGAAAATGTATCTATCTATTGCTTTGATACTATATATTTTACTTTGCTCAATACATTCTTGATACACAACTTTTTTAAACTTAATTGACTAAATTTTTTTAAGAAAAAGAATGATTGAATATTAAAGTATATACCATGCTTTATTTTATATTCAGATTGTTTGAAAAATTCTATTCCTCTTAAAGCTTAAAAGGGTATATTTGAAAATTTGAGTAAAGATCATATTCATTCAAAATGAGGGAGAGCATATAATATTTAAATTCAAGCTAATTTCTAAAATTAAAATAAATATTTAAAACTTATTTTGAGTCAAAGGACAAATTTTCAAAAGGGAGATGATTCATTTAAATTAATTTTATGAATTTAATACATCTCTCAATTTAATGCTTTGATGTTGATTTTGATGACTTCTTGTTTCTTTTCATGAGCTTTTTGATATTGTCAAAAAGGAAGAAAAGTATGTTGAGCATATGTAATGTGTATGTACTAATGATGTGCAATAAATTAAAGATTCATTAAGAATTCTTTCATGAAGTTTAATTCATTATTCTTATCTTGATTCACATTAGTTTCTTTAACATATACTCAAAGTTTTGCCATCATCAAAAAGGAAGAGATTGTTAATCCCATGATTGATTTTGATAATTGCCAAATCATAAGTTTATTATGTATCTAATCATGCGTGTCAAGAATGTATGTAAAATTTTTCAAATATCCAAAATGAAGAATTTATCTCAAGAATAAATCCTCTAAAGATGCTATGCCAAAATAATTAAAAGATTAAATTCACACATATTTGGATGGCTTGGCACAAAAAAAGTATGATTGAAAGAAGAGAAATTAAAATTGAAGGAAGCAATCTTGTTTAGAAGAGTTTAGGGCAAAGAAATTCAAGTTTGGAAGGTCAAACATTGAAGAAAAATAAAGCCAGAATTTTTAGAGATCTCTCCTGAAAAATTAGAGGCTTCTCCAAGCTATTTGGCACTCCTACACATTGCCCAAGCAAAAGCTCAAGACCTTTCCAAAACTGGGTGAGATCTCTCCATTTCAGAAAATAAAAACCTCACTTATGTATTCTGAGACTGGGAGCTCTCAAAAACTTTTGAGAGCACTCACTATGAAATCGAGACATCTTGAAAATTCTTGAGAGCTTTCGCTGGAAAATTGAGAGCTCTCATAGAAAACTCGAGAGCTCTCCAAATTCACGATAGTCTTCAACGAGATTTTTCTATAAGCTTTCCAACAGCTAGTTTTCACTCCTAACAACTATTTTAGTGCTTCCAATGGCTAGAAATCTCTCTCCAATCATCTCTAAAGATATTTAAAGATGGAGAATTAATTAGGAAGCAAAAAGAAAGGGATTTAAAAGAGAGATTCTTTTATTTTCAATGAGGAACATTGAATATCCAATGAAAAGAGAAAAGAGAGAAAAGTTGTGCATAGATTTCAGTGAGCCTTCAAAGCAATCTTCTCCAACATCTTCTTCATCCTCTCAAGTACAAATTGAAGAAAAGCCAAGCTTCGATCGAGTACATCATTAGCTTCTTCATTAGGATTTAAAGAATTTCATTTCTATTTTTATTTCTATGCTGAATATCTGTACTTATATTTTTGATTTTTTTATAAGTTTCTTTGGAAAAAGAAACTTGGGGATTAGGCCCATCCAAGCTCGGAATTGAATGTTGTAGGTTTTGGTTGGTGAGCCCGAAAAACCAACTGGGTTAATAGTGATCCCGAAAAACTATTAGTGTAAGGTTTTGGTTGGTGCTCCTATGAAAATCAACTAGGTTTGTTTGTAAGTCTGAAAAAACAAACACACTGTAATCAAGAGTAGATTATAGTAGAAATCCTAAGAAAAGCTTGAAAAGTGGACGTAGGAGTGGATTGCTCCGAACCACTATAAAATCTTGTGTGTTTGTATTGTGCTTTCAATTCTTGCTTCACTTGCTTTATTATTTGTTTAGATTAGCTTTCAAATTCCTTCATAGCATTTGCTTATCCTAAAACCACTCCTGCTTATATTGTTTACATTTCAACCACACCACTTAAGTTAAAATCAAAGCACATACTTGTTTAGAAAGCAAATTTAGATAAAATTTATAAGAACCCAGTTCACCCCTCCTCTTCGGTTGCAACCTCTAGGCTACAACATTCTATCAAACCCTTGCAAACCCATGAAGAATAGAAGAGAAGAATAATGAGAGAGAAAAAGAGATTATTTTTAAGAAAAAAATGGCATGTATTCAATTCGTGTTAACTACAAACTTAATACAAAGTATATATATTCCTAGTCAAAGTGACCCAACCCAAAAACTCTCCTAGCTAACCTATTATGATGCACTTCTCAAGCCTATGTACACCCATTCTCACATGCACATATCCATTGGACTAAATCCAGTCTAATCCATAGGTTAGCCCCTTAGGACCTCACAAATTGAGGCCCTAAATCTTTAGGATTAAACCCAATTCTAGGTTAGAATAGAAATCATGAACTATTCTATTCACCACTTAAGCCGACTCAATCAGAGGTCAAGCCAGCTTGACTGTAGTGCCAGTCATGAGATCCCAATTCATGATTCTCTATTCTGCTGCTTGAGCAGACTCTCTCAGTATCCAAGCTAGCTCAACGGACATTTCAATCCTCTATTCTCTAGTTCCAGTTTGCTCTCTTAAGAATTGAGCTAGCACTACAAGTATGCCAGCTTGACATGCCTGATACACTAATTTCTGACCTTTTGCTCGAGCTGGCTCAATCAAGAGTCGAGCCAACTTGATTGAAGCATTAGTTGAAACTCTTTGATGGTTGGTTTAATTTACTTTTTGGTCTCTCTTCACCTATTTTCAAGGCTTGAGAGCACCACACTTGAGCTTAAAATCTTTATCTTGGTGTTTCCAAGTCTTTGTAAGCATAGATCTATCCATCAACCCCATCAGTACCATACAATTATGAAAGTTATTTTGTTGAAGAATCTTTCTGAGCACATCAATTGGATTTTTTTTTGTGTGAACCTTCACTAGCTCTACTTCACCATCCTCTAATAACTCACTGATTCGATGGTACCTGATATCAATGTGCTTGGTCTTCACATGATAAATGGAGTTCTACATCAGCAATAAAGCACTCTGATTGTCACAATACATCTTAACTACATCCTATGGGAAGCCTATCTTCAGCATCAAGCCCTTCAGCCATAAGGCCTCCTTCATTGGCTCAGTGATGTCAATGTACTCTACTTCGATAGTGGATAGGATTGTAATAGGCTATAAATAAGATCTCTATGAGACTGGACCTCCATATAGGCTGAACACAAAATCTATCATTGAACGTCGAGTATCAATATCTCCATCAAAATCTGCATTCACAAACCCCTCTATCAACCCTCGATCCTTCTTGGACTTGTTAGGATATTCCGTAGTAAGGTTTACTATTAAGATTTTCATATCGGATTTGAAATCAAATGATTAAATCATATGATAGAAATTAGGGTTTGACGAGTTCACCTTAACCCTAATCTAATCGAGATGCAAGATAGAAGAACTTAATCATACAGATAGCTGCATTGAGAGTTCATTTTCAATTTTGATGGGTTTGCCACCATATACTGCTTGGTATCACTGGTGGATTTTGGGAGCAATTAGAATGATTTAGATGATTGATCATTCTAGTTGTCTGAATCAAAAGAGTTCTGATCCTCAAAAAGGAGTTTCGATGATGTTGATGATACTGA
>QRFJ01001405.1:197674-243393 GCA_006176705.1 Cocos nucifera
CTCTCTATTTTCTTATAATTTATTAATTTATTGCTTTATTCCTTCTTATTTTTCTTAATTTTCATAAATCGATTATCTAAATAAAGCTTAGAAAAGAATATTTTTAGTACTTGTTTTTCAATTCTCTAGGGACAATACTCTACTCACACATTTTATTACTTGATCGACTGGTGTACTTTCCATAAGCGATAGATTAGCATGCATCAGGTCCTGTCGGAGCCACCCAACCTCCGGTTTGGACTTGTTTTGTAGGTCCCGATGCTGGCCTCGTCTTTCTCAACTCTAGCTAATTCCAGCATCTGTAATTTTCTGCACCAACATATACTATTAACGACAAGGTCTACAAAGTCATCATCGATGGAGGTAGCTATAAGAATATTATCTCTCATGAGACCATGACAAAGCTGAACCTAACTACTAAAAAGCATCCTCAACTATACAAGCTTTCATGATTCCAAAAAGAGAGCCTTTGTGGTTGTTGATCATCGCTACCTTGTTTCATTCTAAATGGCCAGAAGTTTTTTGATAAGGCTTGGTGCGATGTCGTTGCTATGGATGTTTATCATTTATTTTTGAAAATGTCATGGTAGTATGATCACAACATCACCTATAATAGTCTTTAGCATACTTACATGTTCTTGAAGGACCGTTAGAAGATTACTCTATTGCTAATGAAGAAGGAAGATCTACCTCAACCAAAGCCAGAGACTGGCATCAATCTTTTGATTAAATTTTCTTATTTATAAAAAATTATGAAGATTTCAAACTCAAGGATGAGTTCTTTCCATCCTAGGAAGTATGATGCAGACATCTTAGCATGAAGATACTTTTATTTAAAGAATTGGATTCGAAGGATCAAGAAACTGAACTGACTACACCAAATCCTATAGGGTTCTGTTGCTTCTGGGCTAGAGTAGTCATAACTTTCTCTGAATTTTTATTGTAATCCCAATTTGAAAAGTTCTTTTGGAGCCTTACGAGCCTAATGGCTTAGTCATCATGACTCATTTTAGATCCTAATTCAATCGTCTGATAGGTCAACGAGCGCACGCAAGGTCCTAGACGAGTTGGGACTTCATTTTTCTCCTATTTTGATTAGGATTCTTAATCTGAGTCCTTATTTAAATCTATTAGAATTATTTAGTTATAAATCATGCCCTTTAGGCCAATGATATAATCAAATATTCTTTGTTATTGAATTTTTTAAAAAAATCTATAAGAGAATTCTCTTACCCTTTGTCATATTTTCTTTTTTCGTGCATCCTTTTGTCTTTTCTAACAAATGCCATGCTAAGGCTATGTCAAGATCCCCCTCTAACCCATCAATGATCAGCCACCAACCCTTGCTAGAGAAGCCTTCATCTTCTTCGAACATCCTGTCCATGTCAGCCGTTGAACCTCCCCATAGAGAAGGTATGGAATTCCTACATTGTTTTATTTCTCTTCCTAGATTTCTTTCTATTGAAACTGGTATCACCTCGATACTAGCTGCAAACTAATGTCTTGCATGGACCCTAGGTGTTAATCTAGAAAATTGAAGAATAATAAAGCAAGGGCGGCAATATTAGGAGATGCTAGGGTTTAGCGTGTAACCAAAGAGACAGAGAAGAAGTTAGGGAGAAAAGCTCTATATTGATTTTACTTTCAAAAATATTACAATACAATAAGTTTATATATTCGAGGGTTTCCACATGAACCCTGATATATTCTAATCAAAACCTTTTCTGGCTAATCCATACATAAAAGCACTCACCCAAGCCCAAGTCTTGCATCCTCTCATCTCCATGGACCCAAACCTAGACCATACATGAATTAGCCCCTTGAAACCCCAAAACCCTAGACCTCAAGATCCTAAAATCAAACCGATTCTAGCCTTAGGACCAAGCCTAATCCCAGATCCAAATAGAAATCCCAAATCTACTTTTGCCTAAAAATGGAGTTGACTCGGACTATAACCAAGTTGACTCCTACTGTAGCCGAGTCAACTAGCCTGTGCGGCAAACATAGATTTTTGGAACTCCATCTTCTATCTAGCCTCTATTCTCTAAGAAAGTCGACTCGATCTCAATCCAAGTTGACTCCACAGCATCTGAGTTGACTCTACCTTATACCGAGTCGACTCTACCTATATGCTAGCCTCTATCTAGGCTATCTTCTTTCCTAGAACCAAACTGATCCTAGTCATAGGATTCAAACCAATGCTAAATACATTAAGTCAACTCCATGGCTCAACTCTTGGCCTTCCAAAGCTTGGGAGCACCACACTAACTCCTACAATCTCTATCTTGGTGCCTCCAAGCTTTGGCAAGCCTGGCAATATCCTCTTGTATGATCCTGCTATCTTTGCATATCCTAACAGCCTCTTGTGCGAACATCCTTGCCACCACCAACCTTCTTTAGCTTTTGAGCTTCCTTGCAGACCTTTGGGATGATCGTCTCCATAGCTAAAGACCATTGCTTGCTCCTTGACACAACCTTGGAACTTATTGTAGGCTCCTTTCTGCTTGGAGACTCACCATTTATCTTGAACTTTTCTGAAGAAATCGCAGCATTTCTATATCGACACTCGCTGTACCTAATGCTCTACCTAACATGGTCTACTCAAAGCCATGCCTCTCCACCTGTATACTCCACTCCACCTAATTTGTGTAATACTAGCATTAGTGCTAGGATATTTATCCTCCACTTGCATCCCTCCACTCTGAACTCGTACCAAATCTTCCTTTTATTGTGACATCATCATGGCATCACCTATCTCTAATACCATGTGTAGTAAAAATCTCTGATCTTTAGCATGAACCTGAGGAGACCTTTGATATTCTCTAAGACAACAGACTACCGATCCACCTAATCTAGATTTATGATGGGGCGCCTCCCTCCTTGGATTTGAGGAAGGCGCCTCCCTAAGGGCGAAAATTGGAGAGAAGAGAGAAGAGAGATTGAGGGAGAAAAGATCTATATTTCAATCCACATTATAAAATTCTAATACAACCTATATATTAATACATAGCTATTAGGCCCGACCAAAAATTTTTCTAACTAACCCAATACATGAAAGCACTCACCGAGCTCATATACACTCATGTTTTCCATGCTCTCATCCCCTAGATCTAAACATGATCCATACATATGTTAGCTATCTTAAGACCTTATTGGATCAAAACTTAAGACCCCAAATAGAAAATCTCGTCCAATTCTATTCACCACCATCAAGCCAGCTCTGTCAAGAGCTGAGCTGGCTCGACAGCATATCGTCTGAATCCTATCTTTTGTCTGTCTAAGATAGTAGGATCAATTGCATCCCGAGTCAACTCGATCTCAGTTCGAGCCAACTCGACTGCATATCCGAGCCAATCTGCCTGTGTATCAACCCCTTGTCTTGACTAATTCTTCTCCTAGCTTTGGTCCTTTGCTCCACCTTATGTCCCAGATCTTCGGAGCACCTATCAAGGCCCTCAAGGTCATCACACCTGAACCTCGAGCCGATGTAGGGCTTCACACCACCTTCTCCCTAGGATAACTTCTATCCTAGCCCTAGGACTCACACCTATCCTAGTCTTCTGGAGCCAACATCCTAGCTCTTCCTGTGGCCCCCCAATGCTTGGGAGCATCATACCAAATCCTACACCTTCACCTGTGAAGGCACCTCTAAGTAGTGCTCCACCTAAACTTGAAGCACATCTGATGCTATAGAAGTCAATCTCAAGGCCAGCCACCCAATGCTATCCTATTAAGCTTGCTACTATACCTTGATCATCGTCGCTGTCCCTTCAAACCCTCCACACTCTACAACCCCTTCGAAGCTATTTCAAACCTTCCATACCCCATGGGCTCCTCGAAAACTACCAAGATCCCATCCAAATCTTGACCTTCAATGACTGAACCTATGGAATCCATGTCCTTCCTTTCTCCTTCCTTGCACTTCTTTCAAAGTGGATACTCCCGCTTAATGTGCCTTGCTTCACCACACTCAAAGCATTTAGCCTCCTTACTGCTTTTTTTGGACTATCTCTATCCCACCTACTTGCTCTATTTCTTTGATTTCTTAGGTTTCTCTGAAATAGTAAGACCCTCCTAGAAACACTTTCTCTTCATCATTCATTCCTATTGCTCATTGGACCTAAGCACTGACATTATCTTCTCATATACTATGTTTTCTTACCATACAGCAGTATCGTAAATAATAGATCAAAGCTCTCAAGTAGCGAACATAATAGTAATAGACTCTTATCCTCCTCTTCAAGCTCTATCATAATATTGAGCAAATTCATGCTCATTCGACTGAGCCACTGAATGTGCCCTGCAACATCCTCATCCTCCTACATCTGAATGTTATATAGTTACTTCTTTAGCATCAATTTATTGCATATGTTCTTCCCCATATACAACATAAGCAATCTCGATCATAAACCCCTGAATGATCTCTCCTCCAATGTGCTGTACACTACCTCATCCACCAGACAAGTTCTAATTATGGCACATGCGCTTTTCTTCAAGGACCCCCACTACTTGTCAGTCATCTCCTCTGGCTTATTCTTTAAGGCCGAATCCAATTCCATCTGAACTAGTAAATCCTCTATCCTAACTTTTCACATGCTGAAACTATTTTTTCTATTAAACTTCTCAAATCTAACCTTAACCGCCCTTCTATCTATGATCAAACTAAATCAAAATAGCACAAGATGCAAATCTAAAACATACCTAACTAGGAAGGGTGGACACATTCCCTACATCTCTTCCTTTCTCACAAAACCTAGAGAAACCTTAGATCTTATCCTCTGCTGATCCTCTGCTAAAAATTTGATCTTCTTTTTTATCCTCCATGCTTAATCAGGTTTTGATACCATGGAGTACGATGGGTTTGAAGGGGTTGCGATAGTGATTGAGGTGCAATGGTAGGCTCAATAAGGCAGTGTTAGGTGATTGGCCTTAAGATTGACTTCTACAGCATCAGATGAATTTTAGTTTTAGATAGAGTATTGGACATAGGTGGCTTCACAAATGGAGGAAGATTTGGCACAAGTTCAGAGCAGAGGGGTGCAAAGAGAGAACCAGCACCAGCACTAGTGTTGCACATATTTAGGTAGGCAGAGTGTGTAGGTGAAAAGGCATGGCCCTAAGGAGCACATGTATGATGCTTCCAAGCCTTGGAAGGCTAGGAGAGGAGCCATAAGCTTGGCTTCAGGACTCTAGGATTGATTTAGATCCTAGGACAAAGATCGATTTGGTCCTAGGGTTGTGTTCAGCTCTTTATGATCATAAGGCCCTAGTTTGTGGGTCTCATGGGGGCTAATCCAAGTTTGGATTAGGTTTGGATCTATGGAGTTGAATGCTTGATCAGACCATGGGTGTACATTGGTTTGGGAAAGTGCATTGTGATTGGGTTAGCCTAGGAAATCATTAAGCTAAGGCTTTGGTCCATGTAATAGGTATATATACTTGAATATTATAAACCCTAAGTAAAGAATCAAAGAAAACTTTTCTCCTACATTTCTCTCCCTCTCTCTAGTCTTTTATGGAGCAAGAAAGCCCTAAGGGGGTGCACCTTCTAGGAAGAGAAAGGAGGCATGCCCCATTTTGTCAATTAGGGTACTATTGAGCATAGTTGCTGCTCAGGATTTGGAACCGAAGCAAATAGACATCAAGATAGCATTCCTTCATGAAAATTTGAAGAATATAAACATGGAGCAGACGCAGGGCTTTAGGAAGCCTAGATCAAAGGGAGAGGTCAATTTGTTGAAAAAATCACTGTATGGATTAAAGCAGTCTCCAAAATAATGGAATAAGTGATTTGACATTTATGTGAGAAGTATTAGCCTTTCCAAGTATGATCATGACCTGTGTGTATATATGAGATCTTTGGAGGATGAATCTTGGATATACTTACTCTTATATGTAAATAATATACTGATAGCAAGCAAGAATAAGGAGGTTAAGTAGGAGTTGAAAGAAGCTTTGTCTTAGAAGTTTGAGATGAAGGACTTGAGGCCTATAAAAAAGATCCCTAGGTATGGAGATTATTAGAGATAGAACTAAGGGACTGCTGTATCTATCTCAGAGAGGATACATAAAGAAGGTCTTAGAGAGGTTTGGAATGAACAAGGCCAAAATGGCAGAGCTGCCACTTACTGGACATGTCAAAATCTCTAAGACCATATCACCATAGACTGAGATGGAGGTTCAGGAAATGAAAAATATTTCATATGCTTCAGGTATGGAGAGCATTATGTATTCTATGGTATATCGTAGGCCAGACTTAGTCCATGCAGTGAGTCAGGTGAGCAGATTTATGGCTTGACCTGGCAAGAAGCACTAGAGAGCACTGAAGGATATCCTCTGGTACTTGATAGGTTCAGTTGGGATTGGCATCTGTTATGGTTAGCAAAAAAGAAACTCTTTCTATTATTTCACTCTGCCATGGCCATGGGCTTATGGGCTTGATTCTCATGATCATCATAAGGCTGCTCCTCATCTACCGAGGTAGATAGATTCTCTCTTAGTGCAATCAAATTCCTACAATGAACATGCTATAGCCAACATACACCTTAGAGTTCCGAATGGCTAGGAGACCGAATCATGGTACAGTCAAACTATAGCACCTTCAAGGTGAACTATCGATGCACCTCAGATCAAAGAACCAGACACACCACTGCAGCTTTGAGCCAGTCATCAACGAGAAGGTAGACTTCCTTATGTCTATTCGAGGTGGTCACACTTAGTGGCCTCATTTCCTAACGAGTACCTATACTCTTGCTCTGGTGTCTCTACACCGTAGACTCAAGACTCATTTACTATAAAGAAGCAATTATACACCAACCTACCAGATCAATCACCCTTCTCATGATGATCCTATGTTCGAAAGCATTTTATGAGTTAATAACAAAAATTCATGTCTTAAATTTTCAACTCTTGAAAATATGAATTATCATTATCATTAACTCAAGCGATGTATCACAGACACTAAATACACATTTATGATATAAAATAATTTATTTTATCATTTATAGTTAAAATTATAATTTTGCCCTAGAAGTATATTACAAGTGTCAGCCAATTCTGGCTTCTAAGGCACACATATCTAACAAACTTCCACTTGGCCTAAAGCTAATTGGCTACAAATCTAAGTCCCATCTTCCCAAGGTGGGCTTCAATCTTCTACTGGCCCAACGGCTTTATGAGTAGGTCCGCTGTATTGTCTGCGGAGTCAACTCTCTTGACCTCGACGTAAGCCTTCTCGAGGTAATCATGATGAGGTGGTATCGCCGCTCAATGTGCTTAAATTTTTGGTGAGACCTTGGCTCCTTAGCAAGGGCTATGGTGCCATTTTTTTCACAATATAAAAGAATAGCATCTGATGCCATCACTCTGATCTCTGTGGTAAACTTTTTATACCAGAATGCCTCTTTCACAGCTTTTGATGCAGCGATGTATTCTGCTTCCATGGTGGAATCTTCTATCACCGTCTGTTTGGAACTCTTCCAACTGACAGCACCACCATTACATACAAACAGAATCCCAAATGTTGACTTTCGATCATCTACATCAGACATAAAATCCAAGTCCATATATCCCTAGACTTGGAGTTCTCCATTATCAAAAACTAGCAACATATCCTTAGTTCTTCTCAAGTACTTAAGAATACATCTTACAGAAGTCCAGTGTTCTTCTCTTGGATTCGACTAATATCTGCATGTGACACTCACAGCATGGGCTATATCAGGTCGTGTACATAGCGTGGCATACATGAGGCTCCCTTTGGATGATGCATAAGGGATCTTGCTCATGCATTCTATTTTCTTAAGTGTGCTAGGGCACATCTTCTTGGAAAGATGAATAACATGTTTGAAGGGTACCAAACCCCTCTTAGAGTTTTTCATGCTAAACCTCTTTAGCACTTCCTCTATGTACATCTTTGTGAAAGTCCTAGCATCCTATTTGGTCTATCTCTATAGACCTTAATTCCTAGAATAAAGGATGCTTTTCCTAAATCTTTCATGGAGAATTCTTTGGATAATCACATTTTAACTATGGTCAACATGGGAATATAATTTTCAATAAGGAGGATATCATCCACGTATAATACGAGAAAGACAACAACACTTCCACTAATCTTTTTGAAGATATATGATTCCTTCTCATTCTTGATGAACCTAAATAATTTGATTACATCATTGAAATAAGTATTCCAGCTCTGAGATGCTTGCTTAAGTCCATATATGGACCTTTGTAGCTTGCATAACTTATGATCAGCATCACTAGATGTAAAACCTAGCTGCTGTTCCATATAGATATCCTCCTCAAGATATCCATTTAAGAATGCCGTTTTCACATTCATTTGCCATATTTCATAATCAAAATAGGCTGCAATAATAAGTAATGTGCAAATGGATTTAAGCATGGCTACCGACGAAAAGGTATCTTGATAGTCAATGCCTTCACACTGACTATAACTTTTTGCCATAAATCTAGCTTTGAATGTCTCCACATTTCCATCTGCACCAATCTTTCTCTTATAGATCCATTTACACCCAATAGATACTATACTTTTTGGTGGATCTACCAAGGTCCAGACTTGGTTTGAGTGCATCGAGTCAATTTCTAACTTCATTACCTCTAACCATTTCTCAGAGTCGATATCCGATATTCCCTCGTTATAGGTTTTGGGATTATCACCATGAACCCCATTACCTATGAGGAACATTTCCTCTATTTCTTCTGAAATAGTATCTAAGTACCTCTCAGGGTGATGGAAAATCCTTTCCAATCTACGAGGTGGAGGAGGAAGTGATTATATTGGCTCAACCTGATTTGGTTCTGTTTGGTCCTTAGCTCGTTGCTCTTATGAGACTTTCTCATCGAGCTTGATCTACTTTTCAATGCTGCTATCTTGAATAAACTATTTTTTAAGAAAGATGGTATGTTGACTCACAATCACATTATGATCTTCTGGAATGTAGAAATAATATCCTAATGACTCTTTAGGATATCCTATAAATCGAGCTTTAAAGAACCTAAAGTCTAATTTGTCCGCTTGTTGTCTTTTGATATGAGTCGGACGATCCAAAATTCTGAGATGACTCAGACTTGGTTTCTTATATGCTATATCTCATATGATATGGTAGGAATGGTTTTAAAAGAAACCCTATTTAGTAAGTATATTGCAATTAACAAACTGTGTCTCTAATGAAAATTAAGAAAGTCTGTGAAGCTCATCATGGATCGGACCATATCTAATACGATTCGGTTCCTTCATTCTAAAATCCCATTGAGTTGAGGTGTTCCATGTGGAGTCCATTGAGTGATTATGCCATTTTTCTTGAGATAGTCTAAAAATTCTCGACTAAGGTATTCACCTCCTCGATCTAATCGAAGAATCTTAATGGATTTTTCAGTTTACTTTTCTACTTCATGTTTGAATTTTTTGAACTTTTCAAAAACTTCAAACTTGTGTTTCATAAGATACACATATCCATACCTAGATAAATCATCGGTAAAGATTATGAAGTAGACAAAGTTGCCTCTAGCCGGCACATCAAATGGGCCGCACACATCAGTATGTACTAGGGCAAGGAAGATCTGTGGCCCTTTCCCCATGTCCTACAAAAGGGAGCTTTAGTCATTTTGCCATTGAAGACAAGATTCATAAATTGGATATGACTTGGAAAGTCAACGGACTCAATAGCCCATTTTCTCTCAATTTGTTAATCCTATCTTCTGCTATATGACCTAATCTTAGGTGCCATAGATACCTATCATTTGGACTATCCCTAGGTCGTTTCATGGCATTCACATTTTGCTTGATAGTTAGAAAATAGATACATCAATATGTAACTGATAAAGATCGTTAATAAGGAAACCACTTTGCAATTTTATTTCTTTCATAAAGAATGTTACAATGGTCCTTAAGAAAACTAATTACATAGCCTTCTAGTGCTAGGCATGAAATAGAAATCAAATTCCTGCTTGCTGTAGGCACATAATAACAGTCTTTTAAAACTAAGTCTAAACCAGATGGTAGTCGAAGAGGGTATGTTTCCATGGCCACTGGCAGCAACTCTTGCTCCATTTTCGATGCATAGGATCATGTCACCATCCCTCAGCCTCCTGCTATCCTCAAGACCCTGCATAGAAGTGCATAAATGAGCACTAGAACCAGAGTCAAGCACCCAACTGGATGTAGAAGAAATCGTAAGGTTAGACTCAATAACGAGCATACCTCCAGAAGGACCTGCCTCCTTCTTATTCTTCAGGGTGGCCAGGTAAGTAGGTTAGTTTCGCTTTCAGTGGCCATCATTGTTGCAATGGAAATACTTTTCTTTGTCAGCGGCCTTCTTCTTCAGCTCTGCCTTTTTCTTCTTTCCTCCTTCCACCTTCTGCTTTTTCACAGACTTCTTCTTTCTTTCCAAAAGACTTTCTCTTGGAAGAAGTCCGTTCCATAGCAAGCACTGAGCCTTTAGAACCTTTCATAGAAAGCTCAGCGGTAACCAGCATGTTCATAAGTTCGGCCAAGAAATTTTGAAGTTTATGCATATGGTAGTTCATGATGAACTTGCCCATATGCATCAGTCAAAGATTGTAGAATTATATCATTCTATAGATCCAAGTCCAACCTCACTCCGAGCTTCTCAAGCTCTTCCAAATCCTTGATCATCATCAGACAATGATCTTGGACTGACTGCCCATTATGCATCGTTAGCCTTGAAAAAGTCATTTAGTGACTTGATACTTGGCTGCGCGACTCTGTTCACCAAACATCTCCTATAGGTGAGCCAACATTTGGTGAGCAGTCCCATGATATCTTCATGTTGGTGCTGAAGCTTCATCAGACATCGAGCCCAACATGTAATATCTGGCCTTGTTATCTTCGTGCATCCACTTATTTGAGAGACGCTCTCTTGTTCAGCGGATGGACGAGCTGGTAAGGTGGGAAGGGTCCTGGTCCAATACATGAGTTAACTTCTCAAAACCCAAAAATGATTTTGATAGTTTGGAGCCAATCCTTGTAATTGGGTCTGGTCAGTCTATGGGTGTCCAGGATACGTGCTAATGGGTTGGACGCAGACATTTTTCTATAGAGAGTCAAAGTTTCTAGTTAGATATTATAATTAAGACTTGACCAATTTATTTAAAAATTTTATTTTTAAATAAATTAGCTTCCACTATTTTCTTGGATCCCTACACTCCCTCTATAGAGATGCAAAAATCTCTATGATTAATGATTTCTAGTGGGTGGTGCGGTCTCCACCAACTGACTCATCACCTCACCTAACAGTTATTGGTGATGGGTTAGCCAATGAGTGAACAACTCTTGTTCAATGATTCTCTAATCATGGTGCACCCAAACTTGGTCTCTAATTCATGAATCTCATCCGTATCCAAAATATTGATCCACTCCTTAGTTAAGTCAGACCCACCATTTGCACAGATTGGATTCCTAATTGAGTCTCTCATCCGTATCCAAAATATTGAGCCCAATCCATCCTCTAGCCTATAGCATCCAATGCCTAATAGATATGGTTGCATCTTTTCGGTGCAACTGAACCACTGTAACCAATCAAGAACAATCAACCCCAAAAAGGGCCCGCACATCTACAATGGTGGAAGACCTTAGACTTAATCTTTTCTTAGGAAGATTTGATTTAGGTCTCATTAAACTAGACTTGACATAGTCATAACCATTATGACTAACCTAGTGGCATGGGTTAGCTCGGATTATTGACCACCTCAGATCAGGACTGAGCCAACAAATATGGCCAGGTAAGTGAGATCGGTGGAAGGGATATGCCATTAACTCGATAAGAATGCATTCGAGTTGAGTAGCTTTCAATTAAAAACCAATCGATCGTATTTGCCAAACTTACCTTAGACACCAAATTATTGAGCCAAAACCAATCGAATTAGCCTACAATCCAGACTCTAACCACTGAGCCTAATTAGGTCTTATCTTGATCGATTGCTCATGTGACTCGATCTTGATCCAGACTTAATCCTATTAGGTTGGTCAATTTTAAGCACTGTTGATCCCATCTAACCAACTCTTGATTCAGTTTGATCAACCGCTTAGACCTAATTAAGCTACCTAAGCCCGAACCTAATTTTATGAATATGTCTTAGATCTAAAATTCTTAATTTTAGACCTAACATATATTTCATAATCTTAATTCTTAATTAAGTTTAGGATTCACAAAAGAAACATGTAAATAAAATTTTAGGATTTCAGGATCTAGGATTTTGCAAAAAATAAGTTCTTGATTTCTAATTAAGGATGAATGCGTAGCACCCCTACACATCATAAGAACACCCCATCGAATGAGAGGTGAGGGCATTTAAATCCTACTTTGTTCTTATGATTGGACAGCCAAGGGAAATGCCTTAATAAAAAATATAAAACTACAAAACTAGTTAGATCTACATTATATATCGCATATAAAGATTGATCTAACTTTAAACATATTTTGCATACATCTCATGTATCATATCATGTATGTTTTTAGATCTAAATTATCCCTTAATTATCTAAAAAATTAGAATTAAATTGATCATATCAAAATAAATTCTAATCTAGATAATTATGTAGAACTATTCTACAACTAGTCTAAACATGCATTCATCATATCTCATATGATCCAAAAATTAAATAATTTTATTTACTATTTTTTAGATCTTATTATAATATTTATAACATCAAAAAATAGTAAATAAATAGATCTAAAATTATAACTTAATCAAATTAAATTATGAACATGCAAGACTATTTATAGAATAATTCTATTTTACAGCTAGTCATGCATCTTATAAAACATAGATCTAAATTATTTAATTTTAATTTTTTTGATTTTAGATCTAATAACATCTCATGTGATATCTAAAATCATCTAATTATTAGATTAGAAATAAATTTAAATTAGATCTAAATAATTTATTGGAACCTAGCTCTGATACCAATTGAAGGAAAAATTCAGATTTTCTGGATTAGGTTCGTTCAGATCTGATTGGATCAAGAGAGATATTTTAAAAATTTTTATTTTAAATTTATATTAGATCTAAGATATTTTAGATTTAATTTTATAGATCTAATAAAATAAAATAAAAAAAATTAAATCTTATTTAATTTATATCTTTTATTGGGTAATCTGATTATCCTGTGATGATCCTGCTGATTGCCTGAGGTTCTGAATCTAGCCATGCAAGTGCCTGGCCTCTATCGATATCCACTTAGACTGGATCTGGAGATCTTCTTATTTTTTATCACCTTTCCAAATATTAGATCTAGATCTGATTTGGAGGATCTTCAAAACTCCTTCTAAAAATCTAGAATCATCTCTTGCAGTAGTGCTGCCTTCTTCCTTTCTCATCACCTTTCTCTTACCTGGATCACATCAAACTAGAGCCCAAACCTCCTTGGGCGTGAAGAGGAGAGAGAGAACCAGAAGATGGCATGGAGGAGGGAGAGGGGCAGCCTTGTGGCATGGGCTATGGGTTCGTTCTCTTGAAAGCTAGGCACTGACAGGATTTATATAGACCCTGCTGCGCTATGCAGTGCCACATCATCCCAGCCAATCACGTTGTTTCATACAATCAGATCTAAATTTGATTGATGAGATGACATCACCTGATCTAATCAGATGAGAGCCCCCTCAAATCATCCTTAGATGGTGCCAAGACTTATCAAAGCTGAGTCTTAGGCGCCTTCCTAAGTTGATTCCAAGATGAAACCTAGAGTCCCATCTCTATAGGACTCCAGGCGTCCCTATCATTAGGCGCATGCCTCCCTAGGCATGCACCCCCTCCTTTCCATTTTCTAGCATAGGGACTAGCTCCTATCTGCTCTCCTATGGGTGCATGATACATGGGTAGATGTCTAAGTATCAAAAGTCAATGTTTGACCAAAGTCAAAAGATAAGAATTGGCAGGTGATGGATAATCGCAGGTGTTGTCTCCAATTTAACTCATAAATTAAGATAATACTTTTTTGGCCTGGACAAGCTCTAGTCAGATCAGGTAAAGGTCCCTGAGTAAGCACAAACATATTTGGCTTAGTTGAGATAACTTTTAATGATAGTTGAAGGAGAACATTAGGCTTAATCGTGTGCTAGCATGATTTTCTTGAACATAATTGAATCTAATTTAAATCAATTGAACTGAGTTAGTCCAATTGATGATATTCAGATCCTAACCCTTATTTATGTGACCCAGTTAGATTCAATTTTGTATGGTAATGAAATATGTCATGATCTCTATCATCGACATCATCGAAACATCTTTCGATGGATCGGAACTCTTTTGATTTAAACAACTAGAATGATGGATCATCTAAATCATTCTAATTGCTCCCAAAATTCACCAGTGACACCTAGCAGTATATGGTGGCAACCCATCAAAACTAAAAATGAACCTCTTGGTGCAGCTACTTGTGTGATTAAGTTCTTCTATCTTGAGCCCTGATCAGATTAGGGTTATGGTGAACTCGTCAAACCCTAATTTCTGTCATATGATTTAATCATTTGATTCAAGTCCGATGTGAAAGCCTTAATAGAAACTCTTTCTATTATTTCACTCTACCATGGCTATGGGCTTATGGACTTGATTCTCATGATCATCATAGGGCTGCTCCTCATCTACTGAGGTAGATAGATTCCCTCTTGGTGCAATCCAATTCCTACAATGAACATGCTATAGCCAACATACACCTCAAGATTCTAAATGGCTAGGAGACCGAGTCATGGTGTAGTCAAACTATAACACCTTCAAGGTGAACTGTCGATGCACCTCAAGGGAAAGAACCAGACACACCACTGCAGCTTCGAGCCAGTCATCGATGAGAAGGTAGACTTACTTATGACTATTCGAGGTGGTCCCGCTCAGTGCCCTCATTCTCTAATGAGTACCTGTACTCTCACTCTAGTATTTCTATACCATAGACTCAAGACTCATATACTATAAAAAAGTGATTGTATACCAACCTACAGAATCAATCACCATCCTCATGATGATCCTACGGTCGGAACCATTTTATGTGTTAATAACAAAAATTCATGTCTTAAATTTTCAACTCTTAAAAATATGAATTATCATTACCATCAACTCAAAGGATGTATCATAGATACTAAATACATATTTATGATATAAAATAATCTATTTTATTATTTATAGTCAAAATTATAATTTTGCCTCTAGAAGTGTATTACAAGTATCAGCCAATTCTGACTTCTAGGGCACACATATCTAATAGGTAGACCCCATGCAAGCCGAGTTCATCATGCATCATCATGTTTTTAGCCAATTCAAGCATGCATCGCCATGTGAATTCCTGATATTACACCTAGCCTTGTTACTGTAGCGGTCCAGCGTACACCATGATGATTCTGATGTCAGCAGTGGGCCAGGTGGTTGGGTGGTCTGGTTCTTTAGCGATCGGGCCAAGCCAATTTGTTGAGCCAGTTTGGTCTGACCGACCGACAATTTATTTTTATTTTTATTTTTTATTTTTTTCTTTGAAATTGATTTCGTGGCCAATTGAACTCCGTTTTACTTGAAATTTATTTTGTTTGAACCAAAAAATTTAGCTCTTCCTGTTGACAACCTTCTTTCTTATATAAGATCAATAAAAATATTTATTTCTTAAAAATAAGTTAATTTATTTTATAATTTAATATTGTTATTAGTATATTTTTAATACTTATCGCACCTCCTAACTTAGTTATTGCTAGTTCCTTATTAATGCTTTATTTAATATCTTGTTTCAATAAAATCTTTCTTTACAAAGATAAGGATAGAATTGAAGATCAAAAAGTTTAGAAAATATCACTAACTCAGTATAAAGTTTCAGAAGCAAATTTTGTAGTCAGTACAATTAGAAACTTTCTTAGAGTACATTTAAAGATCTATAGCACTTGAGTTCATGAAGACTAACTTAGCATTTAGGTGTTAATTTAAAGGATAAAAGTATCTTCTTTTATCACTTATTTTAGTTAATTTTCTATATACTTCCAAGTTATGCTCATGAATTAAGGTAGCTTTCACACTACCTCTTTTTTTTTTTTGTATGCTGAGCATCTTGGCCTTCCCTCCACCATTTGACGTAAATCTCCACACTTGACTTGAGTGCAAAGACCCACTTACTAAGCTTTGGACAATCTACATGTACTCTATGTTTTGTACTTTTATTTTAAGGTAGGTAGCTCTTTTCTTAAGTTCAAGTTTCTTTAATTGAAATGTATATTAACCATCAATTTTCAGTGATAATTGAATCCTCAGTTGGCTTTATAATCAACACCTACTTTGTCTTGTTAGTATGCATGTGCAATTAGAAGTGCTAATAGTCATTAAGTGACCGAAGTAGGCTTCTAAAGGTTAGACCAACTAATCTACTTCTTGACTCGGTACATTCATTAGCAAATACTTCTAACTTTTATTACTTTTCTAGTCATCTTGCTCAAGATTTTCTTTCTTAATACATAGTTTTAAAAAAAAAAAATTAAAAAAAAATTAAATTTATTAAATTTATTTTTTAAAAATTTTAAAATTTTTTTCTATCCCTCAACTTATTCTACATTGTCTCAATTGAGAAAGAAAAATAGGAAAGAATACACCTGTACTATCTATCCGGACTAGTTCTTTGAAGCTTTGAAATTTAGCTTAAGCTCTCATTGATTTTCCTTTGCAAAATTGAAAATACATACCAAAGTAATAAAAGAGCAATAAGAAATTACTGAAAAAGAAAAGAAAAGGATCAAAAATAAAAAGAAGAAAATAACCTATCTAGTAGTTTTGATTTATAGTCTTTAGCTTGATTTTATTGAGACTCTAAACTAGATCAATCTGGTGCCACTTCAATAGGTATACTTTTATATTTGATCGAACTCTTTTTCAATTAGACACTGCTAGCTTTACTAGTCTCAAACCTATTTTCTACAGAATTCTCTTATACTGATTTATCAATAACATCAATTTAAAAATAAGTTTGATTATCATTAGGATGTTTAGTATCTTTAAAAATATTAAAAGTCACTTGTTCATCTTGGACTCTAAGAAATAATTTTTCTTATTGAAGATCTATTAAAGCTCCTCCAGTAGCTAAAAAGGATCTTCCTAAGATAAAGGGTATATTAATATCGTCTTCCATATCAAAAATAATAAAATCAACAGGGAAAATAAACTAGTTTACCTTTACCAAGACATCCTCCACTATACCTCTTGGATATTTGATGTATCTATCAGCTAGTTGAAGAGTGATAGCAGTAGGCTTAGATTCTCATAGACCTAGCTTCCTAAAAATAGAAAAAAGCATGAGATAAATACTTGCTCTTAAATCATATAAAACTTTATCAAAACTACAATCACCAATAATACAAGGGATAGTAAAACTTCCTAAATCTTTTAGCTTCTATAGTAATTTATTTTGACATATTACTGATCACTCTTCATTCAAATTTATTCTCTTATGCTCCTTCAGCTTCTTCTTATTTGTTAGAATTTTTTTGAGAAACATGGCATACTTGGGCATCTGAGTGATAGCATCTACACCAGAAATATTAATATGTAATTTTTTTAAAATTTTAAAAAAGTTAGAAAATTTCTTATCTAGATGTTGTATTTGTCTTTCTAGAAAAGATAGTGGCGGCTCATAGGGCTTCACTTTTGGATTAGCAAATTTTATTCCGGGGACCATCCATCTGCTTGTTGTTTTGATGACTGACGAACATTAATTGGCTTTTC
Source organism: Cocos nucifera (assembly GCA_006176705.1). Classification (NCBI taxonomy): domain Eukaryota; kingdom Viridiplantae; phylum Streptophyta; class Magnoliopsida; order Arecales; family Arecaceae; genus Cocos; species Cocos nucifera. The sequence goes on from QRFJ01001405.1 coordinate 215,393, forward strand.
TTGGTTTGTAGTTGGTTCTTCAGTCTCTTTCTTCTAATGTGGCTTCTTTAGCTCTTTACCACTTCTTAGGATGATAGCATTAACTTGCTCCCTCGAATTGGTCTCCATGTCACTAAGCAAGGATCCTTATGGTCTCTCAAAGATTATCTTGTCCATTTGTTCTACTTGCATCTCCAAGTTTCAAATAGCTATAGCTTGGTCTTGCCTGAGCTTAGTTTTCAGGTTTTGTATGGTCACTTCTTGGTTTTGCATGAATTTTGTCTCCATATTCTTCATAGCTACTTCTTGATTCTTCATAAATTTAATGAGCAGCTTCTCCATATTGGGCTTCTTTTTAGGTACTTGGAATCCCAAGGATGGTTGCTGTGCTGCATTATAATTGCTCGATGAAAAATTTGGATGCTGCCTCCATCATTGGTTGTAAGTGTTGGAATAGGGATTGTTTTATTGAGGTCTAACAAAATTATCAAGATAATTAGCTGTATCAAGGGCTTTAGCAAAGTGATTACCTATCTAGCATTCGTTTGTATCATGTCCTCCTCCACATAGCTCATAAGTGATGCTCTGAATGTGCATAGCTGTTCCCTTCATACTATTGACTTTGGCTCTAAGGGATGCAGTTTCAGCTAATAATGTTGGAATGCAATCCACTTCTTGCACAACTACTAGTCTTCTCGGCATCATGTGATCTGTTTGCCACTGATAGCTATTTGATGCCATCTCATCGATCAGATCAAAGGCTTCATCCTTTATTTTTTGATTAATGGTTCCTCTTACTGCTGCATCAATCATAGAATGATTAGTAGGAGATAAACCATTGTAAAAAATTTGTACCTAAAGCCAAATAGATAATTGATAATATGGACATCTCCTCAGCAATTTCTTGAAATGCTCCCAAGTCTCATACAATGTCTTCATCTCCATCTACATAAAAGAAGTAATATCATTATGCATCTTGGCAGTCTTGGAAGGTGGAAAGTACTTGGCTAAGAATTTTTGGGCTAGGGCATCCCATGTCGTGATAGAATGTGTAGGAAGAGAATGAAGCCAACTTTTAGCTTTGTCCCATAAAGAAAAAGAAAATTGCCTTAATCTAATAGCATCATCTGACATCCCATTAATTTTAAAAGTATCATAAAGTTCAAGAAAGTTAGAAATATGGGCATTTCGATCATCATACACATGTCCACTTAATTGGATAATTGATTAAATCATCTAGATTATCACTGATTTTATTTTAAAGTTGTTAGCTTGCACAGACAGTCTCCTGATGCTCGAAGCTGCAATAGTTATAGATGGAGTAATGTAGTCGTTTAATGGAAGATGTGCCACACGAATAGCTTCTTGCCGTCCCTCACTCACCATATCCAATCCCGTATTGATGTTGTTAGGATCTTCAGCTATCATGTTTCTTTCTTGTTGTAGTCTACTGATAGTCCTCTTAATTTCTAGGTTAAAGGATAGTAAATCACTATGTCTAGTACATGTCATGCACTGAACATAGAAAAAGAAAATAAGAATAAAAATTAAAAATTAAATTTTAAAGTAAAGCAAGGATCAAAATTTTAATATTATTTTAGACACAATCTCTAGTAATGATGCCAAAAACTTGATGCGTGCTAACTTATCGCTTATGGCAAGTGCACCAGCCGATCAAGTAAAAATATGTGTGAGTAGGTATCATCCCTAGAGGATTGAAAAATAAGTACTAAAAATATTCTTTCCTAATCTTTATTTAGATAATCGATTTATGAAAATTAAGAAAAATAAGAAGAAACAAAGAAATAAATTAATAAATTGTAAGAAAATAGAGAGAGTGTAATTATTAGAATTTAAGTCAAGAGTAATAGGTTACCAAGGCAATCGATTCACCAACTCAATCAATATAATATTCAAGTAATCATGCAAATTAGGTGAATTTTGTTTCATGTGATGGTGGAGTCTCCTAAGATATTCACTATCTTTTGGTCCAGGCATAGCAAAACTATCAATATTTATTAACTATCCTTTGGTCCAGGCCTAATTTAAATAAATATTGATGCTTTATGTTTTGTAAATTTTTTTAATTAAAATACGTTGCATCCAAAGCACACTAAAATTCTTGCATGCATATGAATTCTAATTCGATTCATGATACAAGGTATATAAATCAAGAAGCATCGATATAGACGTACTTGGTCTGTATCATCTATGTCCATTAGATCAATTAGAAGATGGCCAGTTATCTAAAAGTATTAAAAATAGATTTATATACCCCTAATAAACAAAACATAAAATTTAAAAGCAAATCATACTGAATGCCTTAGTAAAAAAAATTTAGTTCATGGCAAAATGATCAAAAATAATAAATAAAATAAAAAACATGAAGAAATTCAAACAAAAATATGTTTGTTGTTGAAATTGATCATTTGTTGCTCTTGGCATGAAGAACATTGAGGAAGAAGAACCGCTTGATCAATATGCTGGATGTCGATGATGAACCACGAAGAAGAATGAAAGAAAGGAAAATAAACAAAAAGAAAGAAAAGGAAAAAGAAAAAGAATAATAACTCTCAACCTTCATCTCTGCTCTCTCCTCTAGCTCTTTGTTTCTCTTCCAAGTTCTCTCTAAAACCTCCTCTCAAACCCTCTCTCCTCTTTCTCTTCTATTAACTCTTGGCTATAGGCCTTTAAATAGGCTAGAGGTGGTTTTTGGATCAAAATCCAATTGAAATCCTAAAAAAAATTGAATTTAAAACTCTTTAAATAAGTCAAAGAGAACTCTAGATCATTCTGGCTGCTGGATGGTGATCAAATGGTCAAAAAAATCACTCAAAAATCCTTTTTAAAACCCAAATCAAGTCGAAATTGATTACAACCATATGATTGAAGCTGATGATGCAATCTAGGCCACATGATCATGCAGAAGAAGTCTCAGGTGTTAGTTAAAAATTGGGATCTCATTCTGACCATCAGATCTTGATCGAGAGTAGCATCCGCTATTTGCTAGTGCCTTAATCCCAGCCGTCCAAACAAATCTCAGCACCACCTGACCATTGGATCGTGAAATTGCCCTAGGTAGATCGTGCGCAAGCTAGGTTCACCATGCACCATCAAGTTTTCAGCCAATCCGAGCACGCGCCATCATGTGAATTCTCGATATTGCCTCTGGCCTGGTTATTATAGCGGTCTACCATACGCCACGATGATTCTGATGTCAGCATGACATCAGCAGGCTTGGCAGTTGGATGGTTTGGTTGTTTAGTGATTAGGTCAGGCCGATTTGCTGAGCTGATTTGGTCTGATCGACCAATAATTTATTTTTATTTTTTTATTTTTTATTTGAAAATTAATTTTTGGGTCAATTGAACTTTGTTTTGCTTGAAATTTATTTTGTTTGAACCAAAAAATTAAACTCTTCCTATTGACAATCTTCTTTCTATATAAGATCAATAAAAATATCAATTTCTTAAAAATAAATTAATTTATTTTGTAATTTAATATTTTTATTAGTATAATTTTAGCACTAATCAGGACCCTTCAATGATTAAGTCAGCTTTTCTGTCCAATTAAAATGGAGTGCTCAGGGAGAATCAAAGTAGAGTTTTGAGCTTAGAGAGAAAATGTATTAGAAAAGCCTTTTATATAGATGGAGCTCATAATAAATTGATGGTGACAGCCGTAACTACCTGATAGTGGACCATTCAGAGATATGTGAAGTTTGTTATAGAAGGTGGTATTCGTTGTCATGACATGTAAGTCTATTGAGGATCAATGACTAGAGTTTGGATGGAGCATCAATCAACAGTGAAGGATTTTGCATTATAATAGTTCTAGAGAAGTTCAGACTTCTTCGAGGTTGTTTGCATGTAGATTGGCTCGTGCGAAACTAGAGGTTGAATTTGCATAGACGATGGGATCCTTCTGAGCGATCATAGAGATTTTGACCGAAAGGAGCCCCATTGGTGGCTGGAGGGAACTCCTCTTAGCGATTGGATGGAGTTCGATCGGAATGAGCCCTATAGGCGACTAGAGGGAGCTCTTCCTGGCGACTGAAGGAAGTTCGATCGAAAGGAGCCCTACTTGGTAATTAGAGAGAGTTTGATTGAGAGTCTCAATGTGTCTTGCAAGTTGCCAATTTGAAGATGAGGTCCTCCTGTTAACTTTGTCCTGCACTCACGAAATTCTAAATGTTATGAAATCAAGATCTGTTACCCCTCATTGGGCATAGAAGTTTGTCTAGAGAGAAGCTATGCTAATCTACGGATCTTATCATAAGATCTAGTATGTAATGAAGAAATTTGGCTTGAGGGGAGTCTGGTTAGATGGAGACTCCACCAGCTTCAAGGCCAGCCAGGTCAGGTTATGCAAGAATTGAATGTTCAGTCTACTGCTTAGACGATTCCCCTCACTGTTTAATTTCATCAAAGAAGCTTGATCAGAGTTAGCCACTAATAATGAAGAAACTCAGTTTCTTTCATGGTCAACCACCAAACTCATCTAGGCAAGGTCTGTAGCATGTTATGGATTCTGTAATTTATTCATGTAGCCTAGAAGATTAGCTAGTGGGTTGAAGATTAGCCACCATGGGACTGGATGCCAAGCCAAACTTCGATAGGTGCAGGTTTAACCCCAGCAATAGTCCTCCCACTCCTGAGTTCAAAGATCGAAGGAAGGGAGTGAGAAGAAGGTGAATGCCAAAGTCCTTTTTCGATTCTCGTGCTTGTTGGATGGAAAGTTCTAGCATTTTCCGCACCGGCGCTAAGATCTTTTCAACATGAGCTAACTAGAAAAGATATTTTTTTGAAACTCTAGTCCAAACTCCACTCGAGGAATGGCGTAATTAAAGTTTCGTCCATTGTCCATTCTCTACAATGATGAGTGGGATACACGTCAACTAGAGATCTCCTGGTGGAGACCTATAATCATAACTATCTTAGGCTCTTCAGACTATTTATTTAAGCTCATCTTCTTCCTTTAGGACTTCATCTCGACTGAGACCTTCTCTCTCCTCTTTAGGTTTTCATCTTTCTCCTGCTCAGGAGTTCCAGCCTCCTCCACCATCTTCCCCGATACCAAGTGTCCTCTCCTTCGATTTCCATCGTGCTCATCATCCCCCTACTATTTTGAGTCAATTTAGGTTAGCTCCAAAACCCCTCTTTTGATTATTCCTGCATCTTTTGTGTCTTCATCCATTTAGTTTCTTCAAGCAAGTTTTGAATCTTATTTTTCATCATTTTTGGGATTTTTTGAAGCCTTATTTGATTCGTATGTCTGCAATGAATCCTGGTCAACCTGTTTTGAAAGTTCATCCCACCTGGCCCTGATGGATCCATCTTATAAGGACACCAAACCTTTAGAAACATTCAGACCTCCATTCATCCCTGACACCATCCCTTGTAAACTTTGGCATGAAGATCTCTCTCTAATTAGAATCTAGTTTGGAATTCCTTCCGAATACGAGCTTGAACTTTCTAATCCTATTGATCGAGCTTGCTCCCCTCTTCTGGGCCACATTTGTTCATATGTTGAGGCCCTTCGAGCCGGACATAGGTTAACAATTCCTTCTTTCATGGTTGTCCCTTTTAGATTCTTTAATATCTCCTTCGTTTCTATGGTGCTGAACGCATTTAGGTTCATTATAGGATTTCTTTCCTTATGCATCATGGCCAATGTCCGACCTACCCTTTCTTTGTTCTGCAACTTCTTCACTTTTAAACATCATCCTACCATCAAAGATTGATGGTATGTCTCCCCAGTTTGGCAAGAAGGGGTTGCTTAAGGATGCTCCTTCTTTCATTCACAACTAGAAGGAGAAATTTTTCTTTTGTTTTGTGTCCCTTCATAGAATTAGGACTTTCTTCCTGGGAGGATATTAGGGATTCGGCCCGCCAAGCTCCCGAGCTTGAGAAAGAAGATCTGGACTCAGCCAATAGATTGAAGAACTATCTGGCCCCTTTGATTTATAGGCTTCTAGATGACCAAACTTTATTTAACCTCGATCTCAGTCTCCTTAATCTAGTAGGTAGTCCCCCATAACCAGTCGATCCTACATTATTTTTCTTCTGACTTTAACCTTTTCTGTCATAGAGATGACTTCGAAAGAATGCAACCATTTCTCCAAGGAGATCAAGTCTCTCAAGAGGAAGCACAATTCTATCGAGAAACCATCAAAGAAGGCTTGTGTTGGAGAGCAGACCTCGGCCGTGCCAATCCAGGCCATGCCTACCCTAAATCTATCATGGCAGCACTGAACCCAACCATTCTTGATGAAGCCACTCCTCCTGTGCCTCCTAATGGAGAAGAAGAAGAGAAAGGATAAAAATGTCATCGCCAAGAGGGTCGGGAGAAAAGTTGGATGGTCTAGCAGTGAGAGCTCCGGCCAGGAGCAAGATTCTTTGGACGATTAGGAGGTTGTCCAATCTCTGATGGAGGGCAGTATCCTTCTGCATATTGTTGACAAGATGGTCTAGATGGAGAATGCAGAGAGGTTTGACAAGTCCTTCACTGTCTATCTCGAGGTAATTGATCTTTTCCAATTTTGATTGAATATAGAATGTACTTTTGAAGTTCTAACAAGGTTTCCATTTCACAGTTGGGGCATTATCTATTTGCCCATTCGAAGGCAGCAAACCTCTGCTAGGCTGAGGCTTCTAGAGCCCTTCAGGAGGCCCATGTGGAGACTGAGAGGGTTCGAGCTGAAGTTAATTATTTGAAAGTGGCTTTAGAGGTTCAATCTACCAAGGTCGAGCACCTTCGAGAGGTGCTGCAAATGGAAGAAAAAGCAGTGACAGGATTGAAGGCTACTTTGGCCCTTGCCGAGTAGAAGAAAAAGAAGATGGAATAGGAGATCGATGTTGAGAGAGAGCGGACTGTTGAGGCCTTCAAATCTTTCAAAGACATGGAGAATATGAAGGTTGCCTTCACTTGGAAGGCCTTTTTGGAGGGATTCGAGATCTGCATAAGGAGGATCATGAAAAACTTTTCGAAGGTGGATTTGGACCTTCTGACGGACAAGCCTAATGATGAAGCCAGTCCTTCCAATGCTGGTGCTGCTTCTCCTACTACCAAATGTGCCCCCAAAGTTTCTGAAATGGTTGGTGCAATGCTTGAACCTGCTCAGGAGCCAGAGGTGGTAGAGAAAGCTCCAACCTTATCTACTACTATTCCTCCTAAGGTCGAGAATTTTTCTTAGTTGCACCTTTTTCTTTTTTCCTTCTAGTGTATACAAGTCATTTTAAGCAATGAAAATATGTTTCTTCTCTTTATACTTGTATTGTGATGTGTGTCATTCAAAATCCTTCTAGTGATCAAAGCTTTGACCTATTGTCTCTAGCTGAGGCTAAGCCACTACCTCAAGATGTTCCTTTGAAGTCCATAGTTAGACATTTAAAAAAAAAGTTCATCACTTGAAGAAGAAATTAAAGAAAATTGAAAATGAGCTTTAGAAATTGAGAAAGAGCTATTTTGAGGCTATGGTTGAGGTTTCCCACCTTTGGAATTTACACGAGAAGGATTCCATGGACTATATAAGGAAGAAGAGTTACTTTGAGATGGAGCTTGGAGAAGTCAAGAAGCATGCCAGTGATAAGTTCGGGATGTTGACTATGAGAGTCATCTCTCTTGAGGTCGAGCTTAATGCCATAAGAGAGAAGATTCATTTGCTGGAGGGAAGCTCATCATGGTCCTCCTACAAGGAACAGTATGGTTGGGATTGGTTGAAGAAGTTTTCTGACCTTCAGAAGCAACTTCATGACACCAAAGTTTGGCATAATGATTATCGACTCGACTGGATGAATTTCTCAGCTCCAGCACAAGCTTAAAATGGCTAATGATATGGTGGCTCATCTTTGGAAGCAATTAGCTAATAATCAGGAGCTTGGTGCCAGCTAAGAGTTGGAATAGCTTGCCTCTTTAAGGAGGTCCTTTTGTGTTCTTTCCATACTATACAAAATTGAGAAGGCCGAACTTCAACAGCTGAAGATCCAAATGACTTATGAGTAGCAAGTTGTTAAAGATGTGGAGGCTGAATTGGTTGTCTTGAGGAAGAGGTTGCGTGAATCGAATGATGATTGCCAAAGGGCTAATAACTTATTTTACGAGAGCCAATTGAAGAGGAAAGAGCTTGAAGAAGAAGTCATCAGCCTAAAATAATCTCTCGTGATGGCCAGGATCAATAGCCCAAAATCTAAAGAATCTAGTCTTTCATGGGACTTCATCTTTTTCTTAATTTTGTACATGATCTTGCGGATCTTTTACTTTGTAGTAGGCTTTGACATCAATGAAATGGTGCTTCCTTCAATAATATTCTTATTTTGTGTGGATTTGATGCTTATTGATTTCTGCATTTCCTTCATTTTATTTATTAAAAAAATATCTTTCCCTATCTTAAATAATCGGAGGTCTTCATTCAAGTTAGGACGAGGTTCTCCCTCTATTTCAATATGGTTAGCATTCATCCTTGTCAGGATGAGGTCCTCCTCCTATTCTTGATAAGGTTGCTGGGGTACGAAAGGACCATTGTAAGAGTCTCTTTCCTCCTTGAAGTGAAAAATCTATTTCTTGGGTTAGATTCGTTCAGATCTAATTTGATCAAAAAAAATATTTGAAATTTTTTTTTCTTAGATCTAAATCAAATCTGATATTTTTTAGATCTGATTTGATAGGTCTAAAAATAAAATAAAATAAAATAAAATTAGATTTAATTTATACCTTATTCTTGGATAATCTAATTATCCAATGATGATCCTACTGATTGCCTGAGGTTCTAAATACAGCCACGCAATCATCTAGCCTCTACCGATATCCACTCGAATAGAATTTGGATATCTCCTTCTTTTTGATCTATCCACCAAAGATTAGATCTGGATCTAATCTTGAAGATCTTCAAAATAACTTTTGAAGATTCGATGTCGTCTCTTGCAGTAGTGTTGCTTTTTTCCTTTTTTGTCGCCTTTCTCTTGCCTGGATCGCACCAAACTTGAGCCTAAAGCCTCTTGGGCATGGAGAGGAGAGAGAGGATCTGAGGAAGGCATGGAGGAGAGAGAGAGAGAGCAATGTAGCATGGGCAAAGGAAGAGAGCTTTTAATGCTAGGCGCTGACAGGGTTTATATAGATCCTACTGCGCCATACAGTGCCACATCATCTCGGCCAATCACATCTCTTCATGCAATTAGATCTAAATTTGATTGGTGGGATGATATAACCTGATCCAATTAGATGAGAGCCCCTCTCCAACACCCTTAGGTGGTGCTAAGACTGGTCAAAGTAGAGTCCTTTGGGCCACCTAGTTTGATTCCAAGAAGCAACCTGGAGTCCCATCTGTATGGGACTCCAAGCATCCCTATCCTTAAGCGCACGCCTCCCTAGGCATGCACCCCTTTCTTTCCTCTTTCTAGCAAGGGGACAAGCCCCTATCTACTCTGCTATGGGTGCATGACATATGGCAGATGTCTAAGTGTCAAAGGACAACATTTGACCAAAGTCAAAAGACAAGAATTAGCAGGTGACGAAAAATGATAGGTATTGTCTCAAATTTATCTCATAAATTAAGATAATCCTTTTCTGACCTGAATAAGCTTCAGTCAATCCAAGTAAAGGTACTTGAGTGAGCCCAAATATATTTGGCTCAGTCGAGATAACTTTTGATGATCGTAAAAGGAGAACATTAGGCTCAATCGTGTGCTAGCATGATTTTCTTAAATGTAATTGAATCTAATTCAAATCAATTGAACTGGGTTAGTCCAATTGATGATATCCAAATCCAAATCCTTATTTGTACGATCCAGTTAGATTTAGTTCTATATGGTAATGGGATATGTCATGATCTCTATCATCGTCATCATCAAAATACCTTCCGATGGATTAGAACTTTTCTAATTCAGACAACTAGAATGATCGATCATCCAAATCATTCTAATTGCTCCTAAAATCCACCAGTGACACCAAGCAGTATATGCTGGCAACCCATCAAAACTAAAAATGAACCTCTTGGTGTAGTTTCATGTGTGATTAAGTTCTTCTATCTTGAGCCCTGATTAGATTAAGGTTAAGGTGAACTCGTCAAACCCTAATTTCTGTCATATGATTTAATCATTTGATTCAAATCCGATGTGAAAACTTTAATAGAAAATCTTTCTATTATTTCACTCTGCCACGGCCATGGGCTTATAGACTTGATTCTCATGATCATCATAGGGCTACTCCTCATCTATCGAGGTAGACAGATTCTCTCTTGGTGCAATCCAATACCTACAATGAACATGCTATAGCCAACATACACCTCAAGATTCCAAATGGCTACGAGACCGAGTCATGGTGTAGTCAAACTATAACACCCTCAAGGTGAACTATCGATGCACCTCAGGTCAAAGAATCAGACACACCACTATAGCTTTGAGCCAGTCATCGATAAGAAAGTAGACTTCCTTATGACTGCTCGAGGTGGTCACGCTCAATGCCCTCATTCTCTAACGAGTACCTTTACTCTCGCTCCGGTGTCTCTACACCAAAGACTCAAGACTCATCTACTATAAAGAAGCAATTGTACACCTACCTTTCAGATCAATCATCATCCTCATGATGATCCTATGGTCGGGAGCATTTTATGTGTTAATAACAAAAAATTCATGTCTTAAATTTTCAACTCTTGAAAATAGGAACTATCATTAGCATTAACTCAAGGAATGTATCACAGACACTAAATATACATTGTGATAGAAAATAATTTATTTTATTATTTATAGTCAAAATTATAATTTTTCTCTTAGAAGTGGATAACAAGTGTCAGCCAATTCTGGCTTCTAGGGCACACATATCTAACAAAATCCTACTTGACCTAAAGCCAATTGGCTACAAATCTAAGTCTTATTTTTTCAAGGTATGCTTCAATCTTTTGCTGGCCCAACGGCTTTATGAGTGGATCTACTGCATTTTCTATGGAGTCGATTCTTTTGGCCTTGACGTAATCCTTCTTAAGGTAATCGCGGATGAGGTGGTATCGCCGCTCGATGTGCTTGAATTTTTGATGAAATCTCAGCTCCTTAGCAAGGGCTATAGCACCATTGTTGTCGTAATAAAGAGGAATGGATCTGATGGCATCACTTCGAACCCTACAGCAAACTTTTTGTAGCAGAATGCCTCCTTTGCATCTTTTGATGTAGCGATGTATTCTGTTTGCATGGTGGAATTTGCTATCACTGTCTGCTTGAAACTCTTCCAACTGACAGTACATCATTGCACACAAACAGACTCCCAGATGTTGACTTTCGATCATCTACATCGAACATAAAATCCGAGTCTGTATAGAGTTCTCCATTACCAAAAATCAACAACATATCCTTAGTTCTTCTCAAGTACTTAAGGATATATTTCATAGAAGCCCAGTGTTCTTCATCTGGATTCGACTGTTATTTGCTCGTGACACTCACAGCATGGGCTATATCAGGTCACATACATAACATGGCATACATGAGGCTCCCTATTGCTGAAACATAAGGGATCTTGCTCATGTGTTCTATCTCCTTAGGTGTGCTAGGGCACATCTTCTTGGAGGAATGAATGCCATGTCTGAAGGGTACCAAACCTCTCTTAGAGTTTTTCATGCTAAACCTCTTTAGCACTTCCTCTATGTACATCTTCTGTGAAAATCCTAGCATCCTATTTGGTCTATCTCTATAGACCTTAATTCCAAGAATATATGATGCTTCTTCTATGTCTTTTATGGAGAATTCTTTGGATAACCATATTTTAACTATAGTCAACATGGGAATATCATTCCCAATAAGGAGGATATCATCCACGTACAATACGAGGAAGATAATAGTGCTCCCACTAATCTTTTTAAAAATACATGATTCCTCCTCATTTTTGATGAAATCAAATAGTTTGATCACATCATTAAAATGATTATTCCTCCTTTGAGTTGCTTGCTTAAGTCCATTTATGGACCTTTGCAGTTTGCATACCTTATGATCAGCATCGCTGAATGTGAAACCTAGTAGCTATTTCATATAGATATCTTCCTCAAGTTATCCATTTAAGAACACCATTTTCACATCCATTTGCCATATTTCATAATCAAAATAGGCTACAATAGCAAGTAATGTGTGGATGAATTTCACAATAGCTACTGACGAAAAGATATCCTGATAGTCAATGTCTTCATGTTGACTATACCCTTTTGCCACTAATCTAGCTTTGAATGTCTCCATATTTCCATCTGCACCAATCTTTCTCTTGTAGATCTATTTACACCCAATAGGTACTATACCTTCTGATGGATCTACCAAGGTCCAAACATGGTGTGAGTGCATCGAGTCAATTTCTAACATCATTGCCTCTAACTATTTTTCGAAGTCGATATTCGATATCATCTCATCATAGGTTTTGGGATCATCATCATGAACCCCATTACCTACGAGGAATATTTTCTCTACTTCCTCTGAAATAGTACCTAAGTATCTCTTAAGGAGATGAAAAATCCTTTTCGATCTATGAGATGGAGGAGATAGTGATTGAATTGGCTCAACCTGATTTGGCTCCATTTGGTTCTTACTGAAGTGAAAATCCTGATTTCCTGTATTAGGTTCATTCAGATCTGATTGGATCAAGAGAGATGTTTTAAAAATTTCTCTTTTGAATCTATATTAGATCTAAGATATTTCAGATCTAATTTTATAGATCTAAAAAATAAAATAAAAAAAACTAAATTTGATTTAATTTGTACCTTTTGTTGGATAATCAGGTTACCCTGTGATGATCCTGCTCATTGCCTATGGTTCTGGATCTAGCCAAGCAAGTGCCTGACCTCTACCAATATCCACTCGAACTAGATCTAGAGACCTTCTTCTTCTTTATCACCTCTCTAAATATCAAATCTAGATCTAATTTGGAGGATCTTCAAAACTTCTTTTGAAGATCTGGAATCCTATCTTGCAACAATGCTATCTTCTTCGTTTCTCGTCACCTTTCTCTTGCCTAGATCGCACCAAACTGGAGTCCAAATCTCCTTGGGTGTGGAGAGGAGAGAGAGAGCTAGAAGATGGCATGGAGGAGGAAGAGGGGTGGCCTTGTGGTATTGGCTATTGGTGATCATCTTGAAAGCTAGGCGCAGACAGGGTTTATATAGACTCTACTGCGCCATGCAGTGCCACATTATCTTGGCCAATCACGTTTCTTTGTGCAATCAAATCTAAATCTGATTGGTGGGATGACATCACCTGATCTAATCAGATGAGAACCCCCTCAAATCATCCTTAGGTGGCACCAAGACTGGTCAAAGCTGAGTCTTAGGTGCCTACCTAAGTTGATTCCAAGAAGCAACCTAGAGTCCCATCTGTATGGGACTCCAGGCGTCCCTATCCATAGGCACATGCCTCCCTAGGCGTGTGCCCCCTCTTTTCCAATTTCTAGCAAGGGGACAAGTCCCTATCTTCTCTGCTATAGGTGCATGACATATGGGCCGATGTCTAAGTATCAAAGGTCAACTTTTGACCAAAGTCAAAAGACAAGAATTAGCAGGTGATGAAAAATGGTAGGTGTTATCTCAAATTTATCTTATAAATTAAGACAACCCTTTTCTAACCTGGACAAGCTCTAGTTAGATCAGGTAAAGGTACCTGAGTGAGCATAAACATATTTGGCTCAGTCGAGATAACTTTTAATGATAGTAGAAGGAGAACATTAGGCTCAATTGTGTGCTAACAAGATTTTCTTGAACCTAATTGAATCTAATTCAAATCAATTGAACTGAGTTAGTCTAATTGATGATATCTAGATCCAATTCCTTATTTGTGTGACCTAGTTTGGTTCAATTCTATATGATAATGGGATATGTCATGATCTCTATCATCGACATCATCGAAATACCTTTCGATGGATCAGAACTTTTTTGATTCAGACTACTAGAATGATCGATCATCCAAATCATTCTTAATTGCTCCCAAAATCCACTAGTGACACCTAGCAATATATGGTGGCAACCCATTAAAATTGAAAACAAACCTTTCGATGTAGCTACCTATGTTATTAAGTTCTTCTATCTTGAGCCTCGATTAGGTTAGGGTTAAGGCGAACTCGTCAAACCCTAATTTTTGTCATATGATTTAATCATTTGATTGAAATCCAATGTGAAAATCTTAATAAAAAATCTTTCTATTATTTCACTCTACCATGGCCATGGGCTTTATGGACTTGATTCTCATGATCGTCATAGGGCTACTCCTCATCTACCGAAGTAGATAGATTCCCTCTTAGTGCAATCCAATTCCTACAACGAACATGCTATAGCCAACATACACCTCAGGATTTCGAATGGCTATGAGATCGAGTTATTGTGTAGTCAAACTATAATCCCCTCAAGGTGAACTACCGATGCACCTCAGATCAAAGAACCAGATATACTACTGTAGCTTCGAGCCAATCATCGATGAAAAGGTAGACTTTCTTATGACTGCTCGAGATGGTCATGCTCAGTGCTCTCGTTCTCTAATGAGGACCTACACTTTCGCTACAGTATCTCTACACCATAGACTCAAGACTCATCTACTATGAAGAAGCCATTATACACCAATCTTTCGGACAATCACCATCTTCATGATGATCCTACGGTCAGAAGTATTTTATGAGTTAACAATAAAAATTCTTGTCTTAAATTTTCAACTCTTGAAAAAAAGAATTATCATTACCATTAACTCAAGGGATGTATCACAAACACTAAATGCATATTTATGATAGAAAATAGCCCATTTTATTATTTATAGTCAAAATTATAATTTTGCCACTAGACGTGTATTACAAGTGTCAGCCAATTCTGGCTTCTAGGGCATGCATACCTAACAAACTCCCATTTGACCTAAAGTCAATTGACTATAAATCTATGTTTTATCTTCTCAAGGTGGGCTTTGATCTTCTGCTGGCCCAATGGCTTTGTAAGTGGATCCATCATTTTGCCTGTAGAGTCGACTCTCTTGACCTCGACGTAATTCTTCTTAAGATAATCACAGATGAGGTGGTATCGCCGTTCGATGTGCTTAGATTTCTAGTGAGATCTTGGCTCCTTAGCAAGGGCTAGGGCGCCATTATTGTCGTAGTATAGAGAAATGGCATCTGATGGCATCACTCCGATCTCTATGGCAAACTTTTTATACCGGAATGCCTCCTTCGCAGCTTCTGATGCAGCGATGTATTCTGCTTCCATGGTGAAATCTGCTATCACTGTATGCTTGAAACTCTTTCAACTGACAGCACCACCATTATATACAAATAGACTCCTAGATGTTGACTTTCGATCATCTACGTCGGACATAAAATCCGAATCTATATACCCTTAGATCTGGAGTTCTTCATTACCAAAGACCAACAATATATCCTTAGTTCTTCTCAAGTACTTAAGGATTCATTTCACAGAAGTCTAGTATTCTTCACCTGAATTTGACTGGAATCTACTCGTGACACTCACAGCATGGGCTATATCAGGTCGTTTACATAACATGGCATACATGAGGCTCCCTATTGCTGAAGCATAAGGGATCTTGCTCATGTATTTTATTTCCTGAAGTGTGCTAGGGCACATCTTCTTGGAAAGATGAATGCCATGTCTGAAGGATACCAAACCTCTCGTAGAGTTTTTCATGCTAAACCTTTTTAGCACTTCCTCTATGTATATCTTCTGTTAAAGTTCTAGCATCCTATTCGGTCTATCTCTATAGACCTTAATTACTAGAATAAAGGATGCTTCTTATAGGTCTTTCATGGAGAATTCTTTAGATAACCATATTTTAACTATGGTCAACATGAAAATATCATTTCCAATAAGGAGGATATCATCTACGTATAATACGAGGAAGACAATAGCACTCCCACTGACCTTTTTGAAGACACATGGTGAAGGAAAAATTCTGATTTTCCGGATCAGATTCGTTCAAATCTGATTGAATCAAGAGGCATATTTCAAAAATTTTCTCTTAGATCCAAATTAGATCTGACATTTTTCAGATCTAATTTTATGATCTGATAAATAAAAAAATTAAATTAAATTAGATCTAAATTAGTTTTACCTTGATATGGATAATCTAATTACCCGTTGATGATCTGTTGATGGCCAGAGGTTCTAGATCTAGCCACGAAAATGCCTGACCTCTATCGGTATCCACTCGAGCTGAATTTAAAGATCTTCTTCTTCTTTATCACATCTCCAAAAATTAGATCTGAATCTAATTTGGAGGATCTTCAAAACTCCTTTCGAAGATCTACTGTCATCTCTGCAGTAGTGCTGCCTTTTTCCTTTCTCGTCAGCCTTTTGTTGCTTGAATCGCACTAATCTGAAGGCCAAACTTCCTTTGGCGTGGAGAGGATAGAGAGGATCAGAAAAGTGGCATAGAGGAGGGAGAGGGGCAGCCTTGGGGCATGGCTAAGAAAAAGTTTTCTCAAAGTTGGGTGCAGACAGGTCTTTATATAGATCCTGTTGCGCCAAGCAGTGCCACATCACCCCGGCCAATTACGTTGCTTCATGCGATTAGATCTAAATCTGATTGGTGGGATGACATCACCTAATCCAATCAGATGAGAGACCCATAGATTCATCCTTAGGTGGTGCCTAAGACTGGTCAAAGTCTATAGGTGAGAGTCACCTATTTTGAATCCAAGAAGCAACTTGGAGTCCCATCAGTATGAGACTCCAGGCATCCCTGTCCATGGGTGCACGCCATCCTAGGCATGCACCCCTTCTTTTCCAAAATCTAGTAAGAAGACAAGTCCCTATCTGCTATACAATAAGTGCATGACACATAGGCAGATGTCCAAGGGTCAAATATCAATGTTTGACCAAAGTCAAAGGACAAGAATTAACAAGTGATGGAAAATGGCAGGTGTTGTCTCAAATTTATCTCATAAATTAAGACAATCCTTTTTTGACCTGGACAAGCTTTAGTCAGACCAGGTAAAGGTACTTGAGTGAGCATAAACTTATTTGGCTTGGTCGAGACAACTTTTAGTAATAGAAAAAGGAGAATATTAGGCTCAATCGTGTGCTAGCACGATTTCCTTGAATCTAACTGAATCTAATTCAAATCAATTGAACTGAATTAGTCCAATTGATGATATTTCAATCCAAACTCTTATTTGTGTGATCTAGTTAGGTTCAGTTTTGTATGATAATGAGATATGTCATGATCTTCATCATCAAGCATCATCAAAACTCCTTTCAATGGATCAAAACTCTTCTGATTCAGACAACTAGAATGATCAATCATCTAAATCATTCTAAATGCTCCCAAAATCCACCAGTGACACCTAACAGTGTATAGTGGCAATCCATCAAAACTGAAAATGAACGTCTCGGTGCAGCTACTTGTGTGATTAAGTTCTTCTATCTTGAGCCCCGATCAGATTAGGGTTAAGGTGAACTCGTCAAACCCTAATTTCTATCATATGATTTAATCATTTGATTCAAGTCCGATGTGAAAACCTTAATAAAAACTTTTTCTATTATTTCACTCTCTACCATGGCCATGGGCTTATGTACTTGATTTTCATGATCATCATAGGGCTGCTCCTCGTCCACCGAGGTAGATAGATTTCATCTCGGCGTAATCCAATTCCTACAATAAATATGCTATAGCCAACATACACCTTAGGATTTCGAATGGCTAGGAGATCGAGTTATGGTGTAATCAAACTATAACACCCTCAAGGTGAACTATCGATGCACCTCAGATCAAAAAACCGAATACACCACTGCAGCTTCGAGTCAGTTATCGACGAGAAGGTAGACTTCCTTAGACTACTCGAGGTGGTCACGCTCAGTGCCCTCATTCTCTAACGAGTACCTATACTCTCACACCAATGTCTCTATACCGTAGACTCAAGACTCATCTTCTATAAAGAAGTGATTGTACACTAACCTTTCAAATCAATCACCATCCTCATGATGATCCTACGGTCTGGAGCATTTTATGAGTTAATAATGAAAATTCTTATCTTAAATTTTCAACTCTTGAAAATAAGAATTATCATTACCATTAATTCAAGGGATGTATCATAGACACTAAATACACATATGTGATAGAAAATAATTTATTTTATTATTTATAGTAAAAATTATAATTTTACTCTTAGAAGTGTATTACAGGTGTCAGCGAATTCTGGCTTCTAAGGCACACATATCTATCAAACTTCCATTTGACCTAAAGCCAATTGGCTACAAATCTAAGTCCCATCTTCTCAAGGTTGGCTTTGATCTTTTGCTGGCCCAATGGCTTTGTAAGCGGATCCACTGCATTGTCTGCGTAGTCGACTTTCTTGACCTCGACATAACCCTTCTCGAGGTAATTATGGATGAGGTGGTATCGCCGCTCAATGTGCTTGGATTTTTGGTGATACCTTGGCTCCTTAGTAAGGGCTATGGCGCCATTGTTGTCGCAATATAGAGGAATGGCATCTGATGGCATCACTCCGATCTTTACGGTAAACTTCTTGTACCAGAATGCCTCCTATGCAGCTTCTGATGCAGCGATATATTCTGCCTCCATGGTGAAATCTACTATCACTGTCTGCTTGAAATTTTTTCAACTGACAGCTCCATCATCACACAAAAATAGACTCTCAGATGTTGACTTTCGATCATCTACATTGGACATAAAGTTCGAGTCTGTATACCCCTAGACTTGGAGTTCTCTATTACCAAAGACCAACAACATATCCTTAGTTCTTCTCAAGTACTTAAGAATACATTTCATAGAAGTTCAGTGTTCTTCACCTGGATTTGACTGATATCTGCTCGTGACACTCACGGCATGGGCTATATCAGGTCGTGTACATAACATGGTATACATGAGGCTCCCTATTGCTGAAGCATAAGGAATCTTGTTCATGCATTCTATTTCCTTAGGTGTGCTAGGGCACATCTTCTTGGAAAGATGAATACGATGTCTGAAGGGTACTAAACCCCTCTTAGAGTTTTTCAAACAAACCTCTTTAGCACTTCCTCTATGTACATTTTTTGTGAAAGTCCTAGCATCCTACTCGGTCTATCTCTATAGACCTTAATTCCTAGAATAAAGGATGCTTCTCCTAGGTCTTTCATGGAGAGTTCTTTAGATAACCATACTTTAACTATGGTCAACATGGAAATATCATTTTCGATGAGGATGTCATCCACATACAATACGAGGAAGACAACAACGCTCCCACTGACCTTTTCTAAGACACATGGTTCCTCCTCATTTTTGATGAAATCAAATAATTTGATCACATTGTTAAAATGAGTATTCCAGCTCCGAGATGCTTGCTAAAGTCCATATATGAATTTTTGCAGTTTGCACACCTTGTGATCATCATCACTGGATGTGAAACCTAGCGGTTGTTCTATATAGATATCTTCCACAAGATATCCATTTAAGAACGTCGTTTTCACGTCTATTTGTCATATTTTATAATCGAAATAAGCTGCAATAGCAAGCAATATGCGAATAGATTTTAGCATAGCTACTGGTGAAAAGGTATCCTAATAATCAATGCCTTCACGTTGACTATAACCTTTTGCCACTAATCTAGCTTTGAATATCTCCACATTCCCATCTGCACCAATCTTCTCTTATAGATCCATTTACACCCAATAGATAATATACCTTCTGATGGATCTATCAAGGTCTAGACTTGGTTTGAGTGCATCGAGTCAATCTCTGACTTCATTACTTCTAACCATTTTTTGGAGTCAATATCTGATATCGTCTTGTTATAGGTTTTGGGATCATCACCATGAACCACATTACCTACGAGGAACATTTTCTCTACATCCTCTGAAATAGTACCTAAGTACCTCTTAGGGGGATGGAAAATTCTTTCCAATCTATGAGGTGGAGGAGGTAGTGTATGGATTGGCTCAACCTGATTTGGTTCCATTTGGTCCTTAGCTCGTTGCTCTTGTGAGACTTTCTCTTTGAGCTTAATCTACTTTCCAATGCCGCTATCTTGAATAAACTATTTTTTAAGAAAGATGGCATGTCGACTCAGAATCATATTGTGATCTTTTGAAATGTAGAAATAATATCCTGATGACTCTTTAGGATATCTTATGAATCAAGCTTTAAAGGACTTAAAGTCTAACTTGTCCGCTTGTTGTCTTTTGACATGAGCTGGTCAACCCCAAATTCTAAGATGACTCAGACTTGGTTTCTTATTATGCCATATCTCATACGGTGTGGTAGGAATGGTTTTAGAAGGAACCATATTCAATAAGTATATTGCAGTTAATAAATAGTATCCCCAAAAAAAATCAGAAAGGTCTTTGAAGCTCATCATGGATCGGACCATATCTAATAGGGTCCGATTCCTCCATTCTAAAACCCCATTGAGTTGAGGGGTTCCTAGTGGAGTCCATTGAGAGACTATGCCATTTTTCTTGAGATAGTCCAAGAATTTTCGACTAAGGTATTCACCTCCTCGATATGATTGAAGAACCTTAATGGATTTTTTAGTTTGCTTTTCTACTACATATTTGAATTCTTTGAACTTTTCAAAGGCTTCAGACTTGTATCTCATAAGATACACATATCCATACCTAGATAAATCATCAGTAAAGGTTATGAAGTAGACAAAGTTGCCTCTAGCTGGCACATCAAATGGACCGTAGATATCAGTATGTACTAGGGCAAGAAGATCCGTGGCCCTTTCCCCATGTCCTACAAAAGGAAGCTTAGTCATTTTTCTATGAAGATAGGTTTCACAAATTGGATATGACTCAGAAGTCAACGGACTCAATAGCCCAATTTTCTTCAATTTGTTAGCCCTATCTTCTGCTATATGATCTAATCTTAGGTGCCATCGATACATATCATTTGGACTATCCCTAGCTCATTTTGATTTTATGGCATTCACATTTTCCTCAAAATTAAAAATAAATACATCACCATGTAACTGATAAAGATCATTAATAAGGAAACCACTTACAATTTTATTTCTTTCATAAAGAATATTATAATGGTCCTTAAGAAAACTAATTACATAGCCTTCTAATGCAAGGCAAGAAATAGAAATCAAATTCCTGCTTGCTGTAGGCACATAATAACAGTCTTTTAATACTAAGTCTAAACCAGATGGTAGTCGAAGAGGGTATGTTCCCATGACCACGACAGCTACTCTTGCTTCATTTCTGATGCACAGGATCATCTCACCATCCCTCAGCCTCTTGCTATCCTCAAGATCTTGCATGAAAGTGCACAAGTGAGCACTAGAACCAGAGTCATGCACCTAACTGGATGCAGAAGAAATCATAAGGTTAGACTCAATAATGAGCATAACTCCAGAAGGACCAGCCTCCTTCTTCTTTAGGAAGGCCAGGTAAGTAGGGCAGTTCCGCTTCTAGTGGATGTCATTGTTGCAATGAAAATACTTTTCTTTGTTAGTGGCCTTCTTCTTCAGCTCTGCCTTTTTCTTCTTTCCTCTTTCCACCTTCTGCTTTTTCACAGACTTGTTCTTCTTTCCAAAAGACTTTTTCTTGAAAGAATTTCATTCCATAGCAAGTATTGAGTTTTTATCACCTTTCATGGAAAGCTCAGCAGTAACCAACATGTTCATAAGTATGGCCAAGGAGTTTTGAAGTTTATGCATATGGTAGTGCATGATAAACTGCCCATACGCATCAGTCAAAGATTGCAGAATTCTATCATTCTGCAAATCCAAGTCCAACCTCACTCTGAGCTTCTCAAGCTCTTTTATGTCCTTGATCATCATCAGACAATAATCTTGGATCGACTGTCCATCACGCATCTTAGCCTTTAACAGTCATTTAGTGACTTGATACTTGGCTGTGCGACTCTGTTCACCAAACATCTTCTGTAGGTGAGCCAACATTTGACGAGCAATCCTGATATCTTCATGTTGTCACTGAAGTTCATCAGACATCGAGCCCAACATGTAGTATCTGTTAGATATATGTTAGATATATGTGCCCTAGAAGCCAGAATTGGCTGACACTTGTAATACACTTCTAGGGGCAAAATTATAATTTTGACTATAATTAATGAAATGGGTTATTTTCTATCACACCTGTGTATTTAGTGTCTGTGATACATCCTTTGAGTTAATGGTAATGATAATTCATATTTTCAAGAGTTGAAAATTTAAGACATGAATAATCATTATTAACTCATAAATAGCTCCCGACCATAGGATCATCACGAGGATGGTGATTGATCCGGAAGGTTGGTGTACGATCGCTTCTCTTTAGTAGATGAGTCTTGAGTCTACGGTGTGGAGACACCGGAGCGAGAGTACAGGTACTCGTTAGAGAACGAGGGCACTGAGCGTGACCACCTCGAGTAGTCATTAGGGAGTCTACCTTCTCGTCAATGACTGACTCGATGCTGCAGTAGTGTGTCTGGTTCTTTGACCTGAGATGCATCGGCAGTTCACCTTGAGGGTGTTATAGTTTGACTACACCATTACTCGATCTCCTAGCCATATGGAACCCTGAGGTGTATGTTGGCTATAGCATGTTCATTGTAGGAACTGGATTGCATCAAGATGGGATCTATCTACCTCGGTGGTAGAGGAGCAGCCCTATGATAATCATGAGAATCAAGTCCTAAAGCCCATGGCCATGGCAAAGTGAAATAATAGAAAGAGTTTCTATTTAGATTTTCACATTGGACTCGAATCGAATGATTATATCATATGACAGAGACTAGGGTTTGACGAGTTCACCTTAACCCTAATCTGATCGGGGCTCAAGATAGAAGAACTTAATCACACAGGTAGCTGCACCAAAGAGGTTCGCATTCAGCTCTGATGGGTTGCCACCATATACTGCTAGGTGTCACTGGTGGATTTTGGGAGCAATTAGAATGATTTAGATGATCGATCATTCTAGCTGTTCGAATCAGAAGAGTTCTGATCCATCGAAAGGAGTTTCGATGATGTCGATGATAGAGATCATGACATATCCCATTACCATACAGAACTGAACCTAACTAGGTCACACAAACAAGGGTTTGAATCTGGTGATCATCAATTGAACTAATCTAGTTCAATTGATCTGAATGAGATTCAATTAGGTTCAAGAAAATCGTGCTAGCACTCGATTGAACCTAACGTTCTTCTTTTACTATCACAAATAAATTGTCCTGACTGAGCCAAAGGAGTTTGTGTTCAATCATAGGCCTTCATATGGTCTAACTGGAGGTTGTCCAAGTCAGAATAGGTTGTCTTATTTGTAAGACATTACCTGCCATTTTTGGTCACCTGCCATTTCTTGTTCTTTGACTTTGGTCAAAAGTCTACCTTTGACTGGTCAAACATTGACCATTGATACTTTGACTTTTGACCACATGTCATGCACCTATTGGAGAGCTGATGGGGGCCTGTCCCCCTGCCAGAACCTAGCAAGGAGAAGGGCGCACGCCAAGGGTGGCATGAGCCCAAGTAGGAGGCGCCTAGGAGTCCTTGTTGGACAAGGACTCCACCTCCCTTTTGGATTCCAATTAGAGTTCTTCTAAGAACCAACTTTGTCTGGTCTTAGGTGCCCTCTAAGGAGGAATCCAGGGGTCTCTATTCCCACCAATCAGATTTAGATCTGATTTCACGAAGGGTTGTGATTGGTTGGGAGGAAGAGGAGTTGGATCACAAGAGGTCTATAAATAAGACCCTGCGCCCAACCCTAATGCTAATGCAATTCAATTGAGAAACCCCACGCCCCAAGGCTGCCTCTCCCCTCCTCCTCCATGCCATAGCTTCTTCTCCTCCTTGCTCTTCCACGTCCAAAAGGTGTTTTGGACTTTGGTTGGTGTGATTCAGATCAAGGAAAGGCGATCAAAAGCAAGAAGGCTGCGCTGCTGCAAAAGGACGACTGCAGATCTTCAAAAGAGTTTTGAAGATCCTCCAGATCAGATCCAGATCTGATTTTTGGAGGCATGATAGAGAAGAAGAGGATCTCTAGATCCAACCTAAGTGGATATCGGTAGAGGCCAGGCGCTTGCATGGCTAGATCCAGAACCTTCCGCTGCAATCAGGATCATCTCCAGGGTAATAGGATTACCCAAATCAGGTAAATTAAATTTGATTTAATTTATCTTATTTTATTTTATTTATTAAAATAATAAGAATCAGATCTGAAACATATCAAGATCTGATTGGGATCAAGAGAAAATTTTTGAAATATATCTCTTGATCTAATCAGATCTGGACGAACCTGGACCCGGAAATTAGGATTTCCCTTCAACTGGTATCAGAGCCATGGTTCTAAAATTATTTAGATCTGATTTTAATTTTATTTTAATTAGAAAATAAAGTGATTTCAAATATCACATGAGATGTGATCAGATCTGAAATCAAAAAAATTAAAATTAAATGATTTGGATCTAAGAACGTGAAGATATGCATGACTAGTTCTAGAATAGAATAGTTCTATAGAATAGTTTTGCATGTCATTGATTTAATCTGATTAAATCATATTTTAGATCTTCTTATTTACTATTTTTTGATATTATAAGTATTATAATAACATCTGATAAATAGTAAATAAAAATTATTTAATTTTAAATATCATATGAGATATGATTGATGCATGTCTAGACTAGTTGTAGAATAGTTCTACATAATTGTCTAGATTTGAATTTATTTTGATTAGATCAATTTAAATCTAATTTTGCAGATTATTAATGTGGATAATTTAGATCTGAGAACAATGCATGATTATGATACATGAGATGTATGCAAAAATGCCTTGATTAGATCTTAAATTGTATATGAGATATATGATATAGATCTATAACTATTTTGTAGATTTACATGTTCCTGATTAAGGCGTTCCTCTTGGCCGTCCGGTCATAAGAACGAAGAAGGGTTTAAAGGCCCTCTCTTCCATTCGATGGGTGTTCTTATGACGTGTAGGGGTGCTGCGTTCGTCCTTAATCAACCCAAAACTTACCTTTCTGCAAAACCCTAGATCCTGAAACCCTGGATTTATTAAGCATATTTTGTTTATGAACCCAACTTAATTAAGAATTAAGTTTATGGAATATCAATTAGGTCTAAAATTAAGAATTTCAGATCTAAGACATATTCATAATACTGGGTTTCGGCCTTGGGTAGCTCAATTAGGTCTAAAGCGGTGATCAAACCGAATCAAAGAGTTGGTTAGATGGATCAACAATGTCTTAAATTGACCAGTCTAATAGGATTAAGTCTGGGTCAAGATCGAGTCACGATCAAGCAAGACCTAATAAGGCTCAGAGGTTAGAGTCTGGAATTGTGGCTAACCCAATTGGTTCTGACTCAACATATTGGTGTCTAGGGTAAGTTTGGCATAGACGACCGATTGGGTTTTTAATGGAACTAACTCGACTGAATGCGTTCTTGTGCGAGTTAAGCATATTCCTTCCACCGGTCTCAACTTACCTGGCCATAATCTGTTGATACAGTTCTGATTCTGAGGTGGTCAATAATCCAAGCTGACCCATGCCTCTAGGTTAGTCATAATTGTTATGACTAGCCAAGTCTAGTTTAATGAGACCTGATCAATTCTCCCTAAGAAAAGATTAAAGTCCGAGTCTTCCACCATTGTAGATGTGCGGGCCTTCCCGAGGTTGATGTTCTTGGCTGGATACAGTGGCTTAGTTGCACCGGGAAGATGCAACCATGTCTATTAGGCATTGGATGCTATGGGCTGGAGGATGAGTTGAGCTCAATATTCTGGATACGATGAGAGACTCAATTAGGAACCAGTCTATGCATAATGGTGGGTCTGACTTAACTAAGAGTGGATCAATATTTCGGATACGGTGAGATTCCATTGAATTAGAGACCAATTTGGGTGCACCAATGATTAGAGAATCATTGAACAAGAGTTGTTCACTCATTGGCTAACCCATCACCAATAACTGTTAGGTGAGGTGATGAGTCAGTTGGTGAGACCGCACCACCCACTAGAATCATCAATCGCGAAGATTTTCGCATCTCTACAGAGGAGTGTGGGATCCGAGAAAAATAGTGGAAGCTAATTTGTTTAAAAATAAAATCCCTAAATGAATTGGTCAAGTCAAAATTATAGTATATAACTAGAATCTTTGACTCTCTACAAGGAAAATGTCTGCGTCCAAACCCACTGGCACGTATCTAGACACACATAGACTGACTGGATCCAATTATAAAGATTGGCTCAGAACTACAAAATTGTTTTGGGTTCAGAGAAGTTAACATATGTTTTGACCAGGACCCTCTCACCTTACAAGCTTCGTCCATCCACTGAACAGAGAGCATCTCTGGAAAAATGGATTGACGAAGACAATAAGGCCAGATACTACATGTTTGGGCTCGATGTCTGATGAGCTCCAGCGCCAACATGAAGATATTGGGACTGCTCGCCAAATGTTGGCTCACCTATGCGGAGATGTTTGGTGAACAGAGTCGCGCAGCCAAATAATCAAGTCACAAAATGACTTTTTAAGGCTAAGCCTGCTGATGGGCATGTCAGTCCAAGATCACTGTCTGATAATGATCAAGGACATGGAAGAGCTTGGAAGCTCGTGTGAAGTTGGACTTGGATCTGCAGAACGATATTATTCTGCAAATCTTGACTGATGCATATGGGCAATTCATCATGAATTACCACATGCATAACTTTCAAATTCTTTGGCCGAGTTGATGAATTGCTGGTTACCGGTGAGCTTTCTATGAAAGGTTCTAAGGCTCAGTTCTTTGCTATGGAAAGGACTTCTTCCAAAAGAAAGTTTTATGAAAGAAAAGAAGTCTGTGAAAAGCAAAAGTGGAGGACCAAAGAAGAGAAGGCAGAATCGAAGAAAAAGGCTATGGCAAAGAAAAAGTGTTTTCATTGCAACAGCGATGGCATTGGAACAGAACTGCCCTACCTTACTGTCCACCCTGAAAGAACAAAGAAGGTCCTCAAATAATCCTGGTCGTTACGTCTCTGGAGGCTATGCTCATTATTGAGTCTAACCTTACGGTTTCTTCTGCAATCAACATGGATACTTGACTCATATTTCTAAGATCTCACTCATGTCTACTTTATCGCAGAGGTCTTGAGGATAGAGAAGGCTGAGCGGATGGAGACATGAATCCTTACGCGTCGTAATGGAGCAAGAGTTGCTGCGTAGCCATGGGAACATACCCTCTCTCGATCATCAACCATCTGGTTTTAGACTGCTAGTTTTAAAGACTGTATATTTATGTGCTGCAGCTAGCGAGGATTTGATTTCTGTTCATGCTTAGCACAAGAAGGTTCATGTGATCACCCTTCTTTAAGGACCAATTGTCACACATTCTTTATGAAATAAAATAAATTGCAAATGGTTTCTTCCGTTTAATAGGTCTTTATCAGTTGCATATTCGATTACCCTATTTATAACTATCAAGCAAAACTGTAATGCAAAAACCTCAGGGAATAGTCAAACGACAGATATCTACTTGGCAACCTGAGATCTAGTCATAATAGCAGAAGATTAGGATAACAAATGGAAGAAAAAATGGGCTATCTGAGTCCATTGACTATTTGAGTCATATTCCACACTTAGTGAATTTGTCTCAAAGGCAAAATGACTAAACTCCTCTCTTTGTTGACATGAGGACCGAGGCCACAGATCCTCCTTGCCGCCTAGTACATACTGATGTGTGCGGCCCCTCATTTGAGTGCCGGCTTGAGGCAATTTTGTGTCTACTTCATTACCTTTAACCGATGATCTGTCTACGGTATGGGTATGTGTATCTATATGAACATAAGTCTAAGAAGCTTTGAAAAAGTTCAAAGAATTCAGACAATGAAGTAGAAGAAATAAGAACTGGAAAAACCCATTCAAGGTTCTCAAGCAGTCAATCGAGGGAGAATACCTTAGCGGGAAATTCCTAGACTATCTTAAAGGAAAATGGCATAGTCCTCTCATTGGACTCACCAGGAACAACGCTCAACTCAACGTCCGTTTCAGAATGAGAAATCGGACTCTATTGGATTATGCGTTCGATACCAATGATGAGCTTCAACAGACATCCCCTCAATTTTCTTTGGGACATTC
>QRFJ01001406.1:0-20267 GCA_006176705.1 Cocos nucifera
AGAGAGAGTTCAACTAGTTAAACATGCACTATCATATCTCCAATTGAATAAATTAAATATTAAATTTATTTTTTATTTTTAGATCTAATTATAATATTTATAAGATTAGAAAAAAGTAAATAAATAGATCTAAAAATTATATTTAATAAAATAAAAATTATGATAATACTAGACTACACATAGAATAATTCTATTCCTAGTCTAGTTATGTATCTCATACATATTAGAACTAGATTAATTAATTTTAACTTTTTACTTTTTTGATTTTAGATCTAATAATATCTCATGTGATATCTAAAATTATCAATTTACTAGATTAAATTAGATCTAAATAAATTTTATAAGAACCTGGCTCTGATACCAGTTGAAGAAAAAATCCTGATTTCTGGGGGTTAGGTTCATTTAGATCTGATTAAATCGAGAGGCATATTTTAAAAATTTTCTCTTAGATCATAATTAGATCTAACACTTTTTAGATCTAATTTTATAATTTAATAAATAAAAAAATTAAATTAAATTAAATCTAAATTAGTTTTACCTTCATCTGGGTAATCTGATTACTCGTTGATGATTCTGCTGAAGCCCTAAGGTTCTGGATCTAGCCACGCAAGCGCCTGACCTCTACCGATATCCACTTAGGTTGGATCTAGAGATCTTTTTCTTCTTTATCTCATCTCTAAAAATTAGATCTGGATCTGATTTGGAGGATCTTTGAAATTCCTTTCAAAGATCAGCAGTCATCTATGCA
This sequence comes from Cocos nucifera, assembly GCA_006176705.1. NCBI lineage: Eukaryota > Viridiplantae > Streptophyta > Magnoliopsida > Arecales > Arecaceae > Cocos > Cocos nucifera. The sequence continues at coordinate 749 of QRFJ01001406.1, forward strand.
GCAGTGCTGCCGTCTTCCTTTCTCGTCAGCCTTTTCTTGTCTGAATCATACTAATCTGAAGCCCAACTATCCTTGGGTGTGGAGAGGAGAGAGATGGCCTGAAGGTGGCATGGAGAAGAGAGAGGGACAGCCTTGGGGCATGGCTAGGAGAGAAGTCTCTGAAAAGTGGGCGCAGATAGATCTTTATATAGACCCTGCTGCGCCATGCAATGCTACATCACCCCAGCCAATCACGTTGCTTCGTTTAATTAGATCTAAATCTGATTGATGGAATGACATCACCTGATCCAATCATATGAGAGACCCACAGATTCATCCTAAGGTGGTGCCTAAGATTGGTTAAAGACCATAGGTGAGGGTCACCTAGTTTGAATCCAAGAAGCAACTTGGAGTCCCATCCGTATGGGACTCTAGGCATCCCTATCCATGGGTGCACGCCATCCTAGGCATGCACCCCCTCCTTTCCAATTCCTAAGGAGGGGATAAGCTCCTATCTGCTCTCCAATAAGTACATGACATATGGGCAGATGTCCAAGAATCAAAGGTTAACGTTTGACCAAAGTCAAAGGACAAGAATTAGCAGGTGACGAAAGTAAGTATTATCTTAAATTTATCTCATAAATTAAGATAATTCTTTTCTAACCTGGACAAGCTTCAGTCAGATCAGGTAAGGTACCTGAGTGAGCACAAACTCATTTGGGCTTAGTTGAGACAACTTTTAATGATAGAAAAAGAAGAACGTTAGGCTCAATCGTATGCTAGCATGATCTCCTTGAACCTAATTGAATCTAATTCAAATCAATTAAACTATATTAGTTCAATTGATGATATCCAGATCCAAATTCTTATTTGTATGATCCAGTTAGGTTCCATTCTATATGGTAATGGGATATGTCATGATCTCTATTATCGACATCATCATGAGTTCATCTTAACCATCGTTTGTGTGACCCAATTTCGATGATGTCAATGATGTCATGATCTCTATCATCGACATCATCGAAACTTTTTTCGATGGATCAGAACTCTTCTGATTCAGACAACTAGAATGATCGATCATCTAAATCAATCTAATTGCTCCCAAAATCCACCAGTGACACGTAGCAGTATGTGGTGGCAACCCATCAAAACTGAAAACGAACCTCTCAGTGCAGCTACTTCTATGATTGAGTTCTTCCATCTTGAGCTTCGATCAGATTAGGGTTAAGGTGAACTCGTCAAACCCTAATTTCTATCATATGATTTAATCATTCGATTTAAGTCTGATGTGAAAACCTTAATAAAAACTCTTTCTATTATTTCACTTTCTGCCATAGCCATGGGCTTATGGACTTGATTCTCATGATCATCATAGGGCAGCTCCTCATCCACCGAGGTAGATAGATTCTATCTTGGTGCAATAAAATTCCTATAATGAACATGCTATAGCCAACATACACCTCAGAATTTTGAATGGCTAGGAGACTTGAGTTATGGTGTAGTCAAACTATAACACCCTCAAGGTGAACTGCCGATGCACCTTAGGTCAAAGAACCAGACACACCACTGTAGCTTCGAGTCAGTCATCAATGAGAAGGTAGACTTCCTTATGACTACTCAAGGTGGTCACGCTCAGTGCCCTCATTCTCTAACGAGTACCTATACTCTCGCTCTGGTGTCTCTATATCATAGACTCAAGACTCATCTATTATAAAAATGTGATTGTACACTAACCTTTTGGATCAATCACCATCCTCATGATGATCCTATGGTCAGAAGCATTTTATGAGTTAATAATGAAAATTCTTGTCTTAAATTTTAACTCTTGAAAATAAGAATTATCATTACCATTAACTAAAGGGATGTATCATAGACACTAAATACAAATATATGATAGAAAATAATCTATTTTATTATTTATAGTCAAAATTATAATTTTGCTCCTAGAAGTGTATTACAAGTGTCAGTCAATTCTAGCTTCTAGAGCACACATATCCAACACAGGTCCCTCCAGTGGGGATCAGATTTTGGAGCTCCTTGTCAAGAAAGGGATAGGAGAGGAAAGAAAAAAGAAAGCCGTTGCAAAGATCCTGCAAGGTTACTAGCAGACCAATGCGATGACACGACGAGGAGAGGATCCCTTTGACAACCCAGAGATCATCCAAGATCTTGCCGATAGATTTGCCATGTCCAAGGTGGTGGACCAGATGGCTGACCTGGACCTACAGTAGCTCATTTAGAGTTCTCTCGGAACCATCCTCAAGGTGATTGCTCCATTACTCGATTCTTTCTTTTCTCTTCTGCACTTTTCTTCTTCTCTCCTTTTTTTTTTTAACACCAATCGTTTATTGCAGTCAGATCATTAGATGCTTGCTCATATCAAGGGAGTGCATCGTCAGGAGGCGGAGGGACAGAAGGCTCAGGAGGACCTTCGAGCCGAGGTCCACCATCTTCAAGAGAGGGTCGATGAGGTCAAAAATCTTACCGAGGAGAAGGCGGTGGACATCGAAAGTCTTCAGGATGCACTCTACAAAGAGGAGTTCGCCTAGACTAGATTAAAGGCCACACTGGTCCTGGAGGAGGAGAGGAGGAAGGAAGCCAAAAATAGGATCGCTAAACTAGAGACCCAAATGAAAAAGTCGATCTCAAAGGTAATGACCCAAGCCATGGAAGAGTTCAAGACCTCTCCTGAGATGCGAAACCTAAACATCGAGTTCGGGCAGAAAGCGTTTATCAAGAATTTCGAGCTCTACAAAGGTAGGGTAGCCCGAAGGTTCCCCAAGCTTGACCTCAACTTTTTGAAGGAGGAGAAAGATGACGTGGAGGCAGGATGGTCTAATGCTGTGTCGATCTTTCCTTCGACGAGCTCGCTTCTGGCCCATCTGAACCTACCACAGAGGTCCCCAAACTAGTTCAAAAATCTGAGGCGATCGAGAGCGATCTGGCTCCACCCTTCGAGGTTGAGATCCTTGAGTAGTTGTACATTTTTTTTTGTATTTTGTACTCAAAAGTTTTGATTAAATGAAGTAAACTTTTTCCATATCCTTGAGCACTTTTCGTATCTTGAATGTAGTCTCCCACCAATGCTGATCCACTACCTCAGGAGCTTTCGATGAAGCCCTTGATAAAGAACCTAAGGAAGAAAGTTCATCCTTTGAGGAAGAAGTTGAAGAAGATGGAGGACAACCTTTGAGCCTCACAAAAGAATGCTTCTAAGGTGACCAAAGAGGTCACTCGCCTTCGAGGCTTGCATATGAAAGAAGCGGTGAGCTTCAGTATCTAGAAGGGAGCTTTGAGAAGGAGGTCGTCAAACTCAAAAGAAATGCCAGCAATAAGTCCTGAGCACTGACAGCAAAGATCAGCTCTCTTGAAGCTGACCTAAAGGATGCCGGAGAAAAGATCCATCTTCTAGAAGGAAGCTTGCCATGGTCTACCGACAAGGCTCGGTACAACTAGGATTGGTTAATAAAGTTTTCCCAGCTTTAGAAGCAACTGCAAGATACTGAGGATTGGCATAATAGCTATCGAGTGACCTAGGTGGAGAAGATGTCCAGGCTTGAAGGTGAGCTCAAGGTTGCCAGAGATGAGGTAGCTCATCTTCGAAAGCGACTGCACAATAATCGAAGAGGTAGTGCGAGTGGTGAGTTGGAGGAGATTGCCTTATTAAAGAGGACCATTAGTGTGCTTCTAGAGGTGGTTGGGGCAGAGCAGGCTGAGGTTCAACGGCTGAAGCTTCAGCTCATCTGTGAACATCGGACTGTCGAGAATGTGGAGGCTGAGTATGAAGTTTTAAGGAGACAGCGGCAACAGCTCGAGGGTAAGTTTTAGCTTGCCAATAGAATATATGTAGATGGTCTCTTCCAAAAGAAGAAGCTTGAGGAGGAGATCCTTAGGCTAAGCAGGCCTTGGTGATGCCTGGAGCCGACAGTCCGAATAATCCAATTCACCTTAGAGCTTCGACCTCTTCCCCCTCTTTTTTTCTTTCTTTCAATATAATTGGCCTTGTCGGCCTTTGTTTTGCTTGTAATGAACTCATTTTGTAATGAAATAATATATTTTTTGCTATTTTCATTTTGCGTGAACCTAAGGCCTATTTGCGGCCTTACCTTCTTTACCTCATTTTTTTCTCTATCATTTTCTTATGAAATGCTTGTTGTGGATGCCGAGCTCATTATGGATGTTGGGCTTGTTGTGGACATTGAACTAGGATCTCTTTTGCAAATCAGGATAAAATTCTACCTTTTGCATTTGTCGTAGTTAGGTCATCGTGGAAAAACACATGTAAAGATTCTCCACCAAGCTTCTTCCTTCTCCACGTCTTTCATCTAGGAGGTTCTGACTTTTGCTCATGTTAGGATGAGGCTTTCCTTCTATTCTTAACATGGCTTATGGGGGTGCGTTAGGGTCTCTCCCGCCATCCTATCTTATATCGATGAGGTCATCAACTTTGCATACGTTAGGATGAGGTTCTCCTCTTGTTTCTAACGTGGCTTGTGCGAGGATTTATGGTGCTCCCAAGCCTTAGGAGGCCACGAGAGGAGTCACGGGGTTGGCTCCAGGGATTCCAGAGGCTTGGTTGGTGCTTTGGAGATCTAGGACATAAGGTGAAGCAAGAAACCAAACCCAAAAATTCAAGACTACAAAAAGAAGATTTTCTATAGGTTAGCTGACCCAGTCCAAAATTGAGTCGGCTAAGTCTCAGTGCATAGGCAAAATAGAGAGCTACGCATTTGGGACTGCTGGCATGGCACAGAACTGGCCGACTCAGTTTCAGACTAAGCCAACCCAGTGGAACTTAGCCAGCTCAGTGCTGAGACTGAGCCGACTTAGTGTGTGGGCAAAGTTACACGAGGGTTTATTTTAGACTAGGGTCTTGGTTGATCCTAGGGGTCTTAAGGCCTAGTTTGAGAGGTCTTAAGATGGCTAATTCATGTATGGATTGGGTCTAGATCTAGAGGATGACAGCATGGGAGACATGGGTGTACATGGGCTCGGTGAGTGCTTTCATGTATTGGGTTAGCCAGGAAGTTTATTGGTCAGGCCTAATGGCTATGTATAAATACATAAGTTGTATTAGGATTTCAGAAAGCTATGGAATACAGACCTTTTCTCCCTCAACTCTCTTCTTTTTTTCTCTATAGAGTTGCCGCCCTAGGATTCTTGAAGAAGCCCTAGAGAAGAGGGCATCTCCCTTAAGCCTAAGAAGGGAGGTGCCCCATCATAGATCTAGGTGAAGGATTGGTGGTTTGCTGCCCATAGAGAATGTCACAGGTTCCTTCAAGTCCATGTTAAAGATCAAGAGCTTTCGCAACATGATATCGGTGCTTGTGATGTCAAGGATGATTGACATTCGAGCGATATCATGGGTCTATAATTTGGTATCAAAGCTAGGTGATGCTTGGAACATTATGGATGACAATATGGTATCAGAGCCAGGTTTCAGAGCCTGATGGTGCATGGAAGGAGCCAGATTTTAGAGCCTGATGGTGTGTGGAAGAAGCCAGGTTTCAGAGCCTAATGGTGCATGGAAGTAAAGGAGAAGTCGTACAAGATGAAATCAGAAATCTTCACAAGGATTCCATAGTATGTCTCAAATCTATCTTCGTTATTGCTGTGGTTTGACCAACCTAGAGCAATGAGTTGAAGGTAGAGGTTGAGAGGATTAACGGAAAGAAATTTTTCTAGGGTGGAAGGATTTCGTGCATGATTTGCTGATTAATCTTGGTAAAAACATCGGGATGTATGACGGTTATGTGATAGGTAGGGAGCGTTGGAGTGCTGTAGTAGCACTTTCCTAGAGATGCAGGATTGAGAGAGGCTCGATGATGCAGTAGCTAAGGATGGTATCTCAATAGAGTGCATCAAGGTTCTCTAGGAAGATGGGTAGTGTAGGGCTATTGAAGAGACATTTTCTAAGGGGTAATGATCGAAGGAAGGCTGAAAAAGTGACTATACATCCTTCGATGTCAGAAAGCTAGAAAAGTAGTCGGAGATGTATTCAGTAGTTCAACCAGAGCATGGATTTGCAAAGCCTTGGGAGTGATGGAGATGGATGATCCATGGAGGTCCAGTAGGTTAGGATTGGGCGACTGTAGAGCGATGTAGAGACAAGTCAGGAAACTCTGGAGTGCTATAGGAGCACTTCCCTAGAGGCAAAGGGACTAAGAGAGGCTCGACAGTGCAGCAGTCGAGGAGTATATCTCAGTAGAGAGTATCAGTGGTATCTCAGGAAGATCGAGTACAGGTCTCAGGGAGAGCCGATAGGTCTTAAAGAGTGCCAAGAGGTCTCTAGCAGTCGGGAGTATCATGGATCAGGTTTTTTTTGCAGGGGCACCAAGGAGAGTCACGGTTCAGGTGGAGGATGGTTCTTCGGATGCAACTGAAGTGATGGCTGGTGTAGGGGCAGAAGAGAAGGACTAGGGTGGAATTTTCTAGGGTTTAGTCTTTGGTTTCAGAAGAGTTGGATGAGCTCTTGAGTTTTGGAGGTACCCGTGGGTTGCAAAGGTATTCGAGATGGCTTCAAACGAGTCTGCAGAGTACAGAGGGTTCAAAGAGGCAGTGACGGTGTTCGAGGTGCAGCGACAGGCTCAGCAATGCAGCGTTGAGTGGTTGGCCTCGAGGGACTCGATGATGGAGTCGACTTCTAGAGCATCAGATGGACTTCGAATATAGGTGGAGCTCCACGGTGGTAGCTTCACAAGTGGAGAGAAAATTTGGCATGAGTATAGAGTGCTGGTGATGCACGATTTCAGATGGAGTAGCACGTGCAGGTGGACAAGCATAGCTCTGAGGAGATCGTGTCAGATAGTACAGCATGTGCTAGTGCAGAAATGCTATAGGTTCTCCAAAAATGTCCAGAGAAAGTGATGCAGCTACTAAGTAGAAGGGATCCTACAATTCCAGGGTGGTACCAAGAAGCAAGCACAGGTCTTCAGCGGTGGAAGCGATCATCCCAAAGGCCTCAAAGGTGCACAACAACTGAAGAGAATTGGCAGAGGCAATGTTTGCATAGGTATTATCGAGTGCACAAGGACAGTGGGATCATGCAGGATGGCATTACCGAGGGATTTGCCAAGGCTTGGGACACCAAGGTGGAGATTGTGAGGATTTATAGTGCTCCCAAACCTTGGGAGGCCATGAAAGGAGTCACGGAATTGGCTCCGGAGATTCCAAGGGCTTGGTTGGTGCTTCAGAGACCTGAGATATAAGGTGAAGTAAGGAACCAAAGCTAAGGAATCAAGACTGTAGAAATGAGATTTTCTGCACGTTAGCCAGCTTAGTCCAAAATTGGATCGGCCAAGTCTCAGTGCATAGGCAAAACAGAGTGCTACATGTTTGGGACTGCTGGCACAGCACAAAACTGGGCCAGCTCAGTTTTAGATTGAGCCGACCCAATGGAACTTAGGCTAGGATTTGTTTTAGGCCCTAGTGTGCAGGCAGAGTTATGCAATGGTCTATTTTAGGCTAGGATCTGGGTTGATCCTAGGGGTCTTAAGGCTTGGTTTGAGAGGTCTTAACGTAACTAATTTATGTATGAATTGAGTCTAGATCTAGAGGATGAGATCATGGGAGACTTGGATGTACATGGGCTCAGTGAGTGCTTTCATGTATTGGATTAGCCGGAGAGTTTTTTGGTTGGGCCTAATGGCTATGTATAAATACATAGGTTGTATTAGGGTTTCAGAAAGCTGTGGAATACAGACCTTTTCTCCCTCAACTCTCTTCTTCTCTTCTCTCTAGAGTTATCGCCCTAGGGTTCTTAAAGAAGCCCTAGAGAAGGGGGCATCTCCCTCAAGCCCAAGGAGGGAGGCATCCCAACATAGATCTAGGTGGACGATTGGTGGTTTGCTACACATAGAAAACATCACAGGTTCCTTCAGATTTATGCTAAAGGTCAGGAGCTTCTACAATATGATATCGATGCTTGTGATGTCAAGGATGATTGGCGTTCGACCGATATCATGGGTCTAAAATTTGGTATTAGAGCTACGAGATGCCTGGAACATTATGGACGATAATAGCTTGTGGGGGCGCATTTGGGCCATTGACAAGGCCTCTCCCCCATCCCATCTTAAATGGACGAGGTCTTCAACTTTGCTCACATTAAGATGAGGTTCTTCTTCTATTCCTAATAGGATATAGGGGCACATTAGGGCTATTATCGGGACCTCTCTCCTTCTCTCATCTAAAATGAATGAGGTTTTTGACTTTGCTCATGTTAGGACGAGTTCTCCTCCTGTTCTAATGGACTGTAGGGAACATTAGGGCCATTGTAGGCTCTCTCCTCATCTCGTCTGAAAAGAATGAGGCCTTCGACTTTGCTCATGTTAGGATGAGGTTCTCCTCCTATTTCTAACGGACTATATGGGCACATTAGAGATGTTGTCTGGACCTCTCCCCTCATCTCGTCTAAAATGAACGAGGCCTCGACTTTGCTCATGTAGATGAAGTTCCCTATTTCTAATGGATGTAGGGGCACATTAGGATCGTGTCAAGGGCCTTTCATCTCGTCTAAATGAATGAGCCTTCAACTTTGCTCATGTAGGATGAGGTTCTCCTCCTGTCCTAATGGACTGTAGGGGCACATTAGGGTCGTTGTCAGGGCCTCTTCCCTCATCTCGTCTAAAATGAATGAGGCCTTCAACTTTGCTCATGTTAGGATGAGGTTCTCCTCCTATTCCTAATGGACTGTAAGAATACATTAGGGCCATTATCAGGCCCTCTCCCCTCATCTTGTCTAAAATAAATGAGGCCTTCGACTTTGCTAATGTTAGGACGAGGTTCTCCTCCTATTCCTAACATGGTTATATTTATTGTGAGATCAAGTTCGAGGGGTAGTCCCCCTTTATCACCAGTATACAAAAAAGATTAGGGTGTTGAAGTAGGAGGATTTCATTATAATCAAATCATCAATAATACATTCATAAATTTTTTGAATTCCATGGTCGAGGTAGGTCTATTCTCCGAGTTCCTTCAAGTAGTTTGTCCCAGGTCGGATTACTTCCGCGACCTCATAGGGTCCTTCCTAATTTGAGGAAAGCTTCCCTTGGCTCTGAGGCTAAGAGATGGCGGCTTGTCAAAGCACTAAGTCCTCCACTCTAAACATTTTATCTCTGACTCTGGAGTTATAGTATCGAGCCACCCTTTGCCGGTAAGCCACCATCCGAACTTGGGCTTCCTCTCTTTTTTCTTATAGTAGGTCAAGGTTAGCTCTAAGGTCCTATGGGTTATGCTGCTTGTTGAAAGCCACTACCCACACCGATGGAAGCTTAAGTTTGATTAGAATGACTGCCTCTATTCCAAAAGCTAAGGTGAATGATGTTTCTTCAGTCGACAACCTTTGGATAGTGCGGTATGCCCATAGAATATGATAGAGTTCGTCTGCCCAAGCACCTCTTGCTCTCTCGAGTCTTGTCTTGATGCCTTGCAATAGGGTCCGGTTGATCACTTTAGCTTTTCCATTTGCCTGTGAGTGAGCTACCGATGTGAAGCGATGGAAGATGTTTAGATCTTCACAGAACTCAGCAAATCTTATCCAAGCAAACTATCATCCGTTATCTGTTATAAGAGTTTAGGACAGACCAAACTGGCAGGCGATTGACTTTCAGATGAAGTCCTATACCTTGACCTCAGTAATTTTTGCTAGTGGCTCAGCTTCGACCCATTTGATGAAGTAGTTGATCGCAACCAGGAGAAACTTCTATTGTCTGGATGCCATTGAAAAAAGGCCAAGTATATCCATTTCCCACTGTGCAAATGGCCAAGGTGTGTTTAGTGGAGTAAGCTCGGAGGCCGACTGTCTTTATATATTTGCATTTCTCTAACAGTGGTCACATTTTTTGACATACTCCACAGAATCATGGTACAAGATCGGCCAATAGTATCCTTGCAAAAGTAGTCTTTATGACAGAGATCTGGCTCCTACATGACTTTCATAAATTCCCTCGTGCACTTTTCATAATGCAAAGTCGGCCTCTAAAAGTTGGAGACATCTCAACAATAGTAGTGAATACGACCTTTTATACAACTTTTCCTCATACAAAACGTGCCGGGAGGCTTGATTTCTGAGTTTTCGAGCTTCTTTTGGATCATGAGGAAGAACTCCCTCTTTGAGATAGGCAACTAACGGGTCAATCCAGCTCGGCTCGAGCTCCATTTGCATAACAAGCTATGATTCCTTTAAGCTTGGACATTTTAGAGTTTCAAAAAATACTTCTTTGGACAGCTCAGCTGGTGCTAAAGTAGCCAATTTAGAGAGGAGGTCAGCTCTTGTATTTTCTGCCCTCGAAATCTATCGAATGCAAAAATTATCAAAGACCGAAGTCAAATTCTTTACCTTCTCAAGGTATTTCATCATACTTTCCTTCCGTGCTTCATAGTTGCCACTAACTTGGCTAACTACTAATTAAAAATCACTGTATACTTGAAGCCGATCTACTTTTAACTCTCTTACTATTTTTAATCCGGTAATCAGTGCTTCATATTCGATCCTATTATTAGTTGTAGGAAATTCAAAGCGTAGTGCATATTTGGCGACGACTCCCTCGGGATTGACTAAGACCAACCCTGTGCCTGCTCCAGCGGAGTTGGATGAACCATCCACATACAGGGCCAAAAAACCTTTGAAAAGGTTGGCACTCTCTTCGGAGAGGCTCGATTGCAACCATGGGATGTCAATCTCATTCTATTCAAGCTAGGCTTCATCTGGAATGGTACATTCTACTATAAAATATCAATATCTAAGCTTTGATCAATGGTCAAGGTCGATAATTGATGTCAAACTTCGTAAGCTTCATTGCCCATTTTGCGATTCTTCCGGAAGCATCCATTTGATGAAGGACTATTTTTATTGGTTGATCCATGAGGACTGTTATGGTGTGTCCCTGAAAGTAAGATCGAAGTCTCTTGATAGCAATTAGAAAAGAGTAAGTCAATTTTTCTAACTTAGAGTACTTGGTCTCTGCATCTCTCAGGATCCAGCTACCATAGTAGACTGATCGCTGCATCTTTGCTTTCTCTTTGACCAGGACTGCTGCCAAGGCTGTCGGAGAGGCTACTAGATACAAGAACAATTTTTCTTTGGGCTCAGGCTTAGCCAACAATGAGGGTGAGCCGAGGTAATTTTTGAGCTCCTCAAATGCCCATTGGCACTCCATCATCCAGCAGAAGTTTTTTATGTTAGATATGTGTGCCCTAGAAGCTAGAATTGGCTGACACTCATAATATACTTCTAGGAGCAAAATTATAATTTTGACTATAAATAATAAAATAAATTATTTTTTATCATAAATGTGTATTTAGTGTTTGTGATACATCCCTTGAGTTAATAATAATGATAATTCTTATTTTCAAGAGTTGAAAATTTAAGATAAGAATTTTCATTATTAACTCATAAAATGCTTCCGATCGTAGGATCATCATGAGGATGGTGATTGATCTGGTAGGTTGGTGTACAATCACTTCTTCATAGTATATGATTCTTTAGTCTATGGTGTAGAGACACCAGAGCGAGAGTACAGGTACTCGTTAGAGAATGAGGGCACTGAGCGTGACCACCTCGAGCAGTCATAAGGAAGTCTACGTCCTCATCGATGACTGACTCGAAGCTGCAGTGGTGTATCTGCTTCTTTGACCTGAGGTGCATCGACAGTTTATCTTGAGGGTGTTATAGCTTAACTACACCATGACTCGGTCTTCTAGCCATTCGAAACCCTGAGGTATATGTTGGCTATAGCATGTTCATTGTAGGAATTGGATTTCACCAAGAGGAAATCTATCTATCTCGGTAGGTGAGGAGCAGCTCTATGATGATCATGAGAATCAAGTCCATAAGCCCATGGCCATGGCAGAGTGAAATAATAGAAAGAGTTTTTGTTAAGGTTTTCACATCGGACTTGAATCGAATGATTAAATCATATGATAGAAATTAGGGTTTGACAAGTTCACCTTAATCCTAATCTGATCGGAGTCAAGATAGAAGAACTTAATCACACAAGTAGCTACACCGAGAGGTTTATTTTCAATTTTGATGGGTTGCCACCATATATTGCTAGGTGTCACTGGTGGATTTTGGAAGCAATTAGAATGATTTAGATGATCAATCATTCTAGTTGTCTGAATTAGAAGAGTTCTGATCCATCGAAAGAAGTTTCAATGATGTAGATCATGACATATCCCATTATCATACAGAATTGAATCTAACTGGATCACATAAATAAGGGTTTGGATCTGGATATCATCAATTGGACTAACCTAGTATAATTGATTTGAATTAGATTCAATTCGATTCAAGAAAATCATGCTAGCACACGATTGAGCCTAACGTTCTCCTTTTATTATCATTAAAAGTTATCTCGACTGAGCCAAATAAATTTGTGCTCACTCAAGTACCTTTACTTGATCTAACTGGAGCTTGTCTAGGTTAGAAAAGGGTTGTCTTAATTTATGAATAAATTTGTGACAACACCTACCATTTTTCGTCACCTACTAATTTTTGTCCTTTGACTTTGGTAAAACATTGACCTTTGACCCTTTGACATCTACCCATATATCATGCACTTATTGAAGAGCAGATAGGGGGTTGTCCCCTTACTAAAAATTAGAAAGGAGGGGGTACATGCCTAGGGATGCATGCACTCATGGATAGGGACGCCTGAAGTCCCATGCGGATGGGACTCTAAGTTGCTTCTTGGTTTCTACTTGGTGACCCCTAGCTATAGACTTTGACCCATCTTGGGTGCCATCTAAGGATGAATTTGTGGGGCTCTCATCTGATTAGATCAGATGATGTCATCCCATCAATCAAATTTAGATCTGATTGCACGAAGCAACATGATTGGTCGGGATGATGTGGCACTACATGGCGCAGCAGGATCTATATAAACCTTGTTCACACCCCACTTTCATAGAGTTTTCTCTTAACCATGCCCCAAGGCTGCCCCTCTCCTTTCTCCATGCCATCCTCTCATCCTCTCTCTCCTCTCCATGCTCAAGGCAAGTTGGGCTCCAGTTTGGTGCTATCTAGGCAAGAAAAGGCTGACGAGAAAGGAAGAAGGCAGCACTGCTGCAGAGACGACTGCTGATCTTCAGAAGGAGTTTTGATGATCCTCCAAATTAAATCCAGATCTAATTTCTGGAGAGATGATAAAGAAGGAGAATATCTCTAGATCCAATCTGAGTGGATACCGGTAGAGGCTAGGTGCTTGTGTGGCTAGATCCCAAACCTCCGACAATCAGTAGGATGATCAAAGGGTAATCTGATTACCCAACATCAAGGTATAATTAAATCAAATTTAATTTATTTTTATTTTCTTTATTAGATTTATAAAATTAGATTTAAAACATCTCAGATCTAATCTAGATATATGAGAGAAATTTTTGAAATATCTCTGTTGATCCGATCAAATCTGAATGAACCTGATCCGAAAAATCAGGATTTCTCCTTCAACTGGTATCAGAGCCAGGTTGTCTAAATTATTTAGATCTAATTTTTATTTATTTTTTATATAAAAATTAGGTAATTTTAGATGTCATATGAGATATGATTAGATCTAAAATTAAAAAAATTAAAATTAAATAATATAGATCTAAGTTCTATAATATGCATGACTAGTTGTAAAATAGAATAGTTCTATACGTAGTCTTGCATAATCCTAATTTATTTTAATTAAATTATAATTTTAGATTTATTTATTTTTTATTTTTTAATGATTGTAAATATTATAATAAGATCTAAAAAATAGAAAATAAAATTATTTAATTTTTAGATCATATGAGATATGATGCATGCATGATTAGACTAGTTGTAGAATAGTTCTACATTATTATCTAGATTAGAATTTATTTTGATGTGATCAATTTAAATCTAATTTTTTAGATAATTATGAGATAATTTAGATCTAAAAAAATATGCATGATATGATACATGAGATGTATGCAAAACATGTATTAAGTTAAATCAATTTTATATATGAGATATATAATGTAGATCTAACTAGTTTTATAGATTTATATTTCTGATTAAGACGTTCTCCTTGGCCATCCGATCATAAGAATAAAGTAGAATTTAAATACTCTCTGCACCCATTCGATGGGGTGTTCTTATGATGTGTAGGGGTGCTGCGCATTCATCCTTAATTAAAAATCAAAAACTTGCTTTCTGCAAAACCCTAGATCCTGAAATCCTAGGATTTTATTTACATATTTTATTTATGAATCCTAAACTTAATTAAGAATTAAGATTATAAAATATATGTTAGATCTAAAATTGAGAATTTTAGATCTAAGACATTCATAAAATTAGGTTTGGGCTTGGGTAGCTCAATTAGGTCTAAGCGGTTGATCAAACTGAATCAAGAGTTGGTTAGATGAGATCAACAGTGCTTAAATTGACCAGTCTAATAGGATTAAGTCTAGGTCAAGATTGAGTCACGTGAGTGATCGATCAAGTTAAGAACTAATTAGGCTCAGTGGTTAGAGTCTGGATTATAGGCTAACTTGATTGGTTCTGGCTTAACAATTTGGTCTCTAAGATAAGTCTGGCAGATATGATCGACTGATTTTTAATTGGGAGCTACTCGACTCGAATGCGTTCTTGTTGAGTTAATGGCATATCCCTTTATCGGTCTCACTTACCAAGTCATGTTTGTTGACTCAGTTTTGATCTAAGGTGGTCAATAATCCGAGCTAACCCATGCCACTAGGTTAGTCATAATGGTTATGACTATATTAAGTCTAGTTTAATGAGACATAAATCAAATCTTCCAAACAAAAGATTAAGTCTAAGGTCTTCCACCATTGTAGATGTATGGGCCCTTTCTGAGGTTATTATTCTTGACTAGTTACCATGGTTCAGTTGCACCGAAAAGACACAACCATATCTATTAGGCATTGGATGCTACGAGTTGGCAGATGAATTGGGCTCAATATTCTGGATATGGTAAGAGACTCAATTAGGAATCCAATCTATGCAAATGGTGGGTCTGACTTAACTAAGAAGTGGATCAATATTCTGGGTATGGTGAGATTCATGAATTAGAGATCAAGTTTGGGTGCACCATGATTAGAGAATCATTGAGCAAGAGTTGTTCACTCATCGGCTAATCCATCATCAATAACTGTTAGGTAAGATGATGAGTCATTTGGTGGGACCGCACTATCCACTAAAAATCATTAATCATAGAGATAATCGCATCTCTACAGAGGGGGTGTAGGGATCTAAGAAAATAGTGAAAGCTAATTTATTTAAAAATTAAAATTCTAAATAAATTGGTTAAGTCTTAATTACAATATCTAATTAGAAACTTTGACTCTCTATAGAAAAATATCTGCATCCAACCCACTAGCACGAATCCTAGACACCCATAGACTGACCGAACCAAATTACATGGATTGGCCTTGAAACTTCAAAATTATTTTAGATTTCAAGAAGTTAACTCATAAGTGGACGGATGAAGATAACAAGATCAGATATTACATGTTGGGCTCGATGTCTGATGAACTTCAGTGCCAACATGAAGATATCAAGACTGCTCGCCAAATATTGGCTCACCTACGAGAAATGTTTGGTGAACAAAGTCGCGCACCCAAGTATCAAGTCACTAAACGACTATTCAAGGCTAAGATGTGTGATGGGCAGTCAGTTCAAGATCATTTTTTGATGATGATCATGGATTTGGAAGAGCTTGAGAAGCTCGGAGTGAAGTTAGACTTGGATCTATAGAATGACATAATTCTATAATCTTTGGCTGATGCGTATGGGTAGTCCATCATGAACTACCATATACATAAACTACAAAATTTTTTGGCCGAACTTATGAACATGCTGGTTACAACTGAGCTTTTCATGAAAGGTTCTAAAGGCTTAGTGCTTGCTATGGAACGGACTTCTTCCAAGAAAAAGTCTTTTGGAAAAAAGAAGAAGTCTTTGAAAAAGTAGAAGGTGGAAGGAGGAAAGAAGAAAAAGGCAGAGTTGAAAAAGATGGCCGTTGACGAAGGAAAATATTTTTATTGCAACAATGACAGCCACTAGAAGTGGAATTGCCCTACATACTTGGCCATCCTGAAGAATAAGAAAGAGGTAGATCCTTCTAGAGGTATGCTCGTTATTGAGTCTAACCTTACGGTTTCTTCTACATCCAGTTAGATGCTTGACTCTAGTTCTAGTGCTCATTTGTGCACTTTCATGCAGGGTCTTGCGGATAGCAGGAGGCTGAGGGATGGTGAGATGATCCTGCGCATTGGAAATGGAGCAAGAGTTGCTGCCGTGACCATGGGAACATACCCTCTTTGACTACCATCTGGTTTGGACTTAGTGTTAAAAGACTGTTATTATGTGCCTGCAGCAAGCAGGAATTTGATTTCTATTTCTTGTCTTGCATTAGAAGGCTATGTAATTAGTTTTCTTAAGGACCATTGTAACATTCTTTATGAAAGAAATAAAATTGCAAGTGGTTTCCTTATTAACGATCTTTATCAGTTACATATTGATGTTTCTATTTTTAATATCGAGCAAAATGTGAATATCATGAAACGACCTAGGGATAGTCCAAACGATAGGTATCTATGGCACCTAAGATTAGGTCATATAGCAGAAGATAGGATTAACAAATTAGAGAAAAATGGACTATTGAGTCCATTGACTTTCGAGTCATATCCAATTTGTGAATCTTGTCTTCAAGGCAAAATGACTAAACTTCCCTTTTGTAGGACATGGGGAAAGGGCCACAGATCTTTTGCCCTAGTACATACTGATGTGTGCGGCCCATTTGATGTGCCGGCTAGAGGCAATTTTGTCTACTTCATTAACCTTTACCGATGATCTATCTAGGTATGGGTATGTGTATCTTATGAGACATAAGTCTGAAGCTTTTGAAAAGTTCAAAGAATTCAGACATGAAGTAGAAAAGCAAACTTGAAAAATCCATTAAGGTTCTTCGATCAGATCGAGGAGGTGAATACCTTAGTCAGAAAATTCCTGGACTATCTCAAGAAAAATGGCATAGTCTCTCAATGGACTCCACCAGGAACACCTCAACTCAACGGGTTTCAGAATGGAGGAAATCGGACTCTATTAGATATGGTCTTGATCCATGATGAGCTTCACAGACCTTCCTGATTTTTTTTGGGGATACTATTTGTTAACTAGCAATATACTTACTAAATAGGGTTCCTTCTAAAATCATTCCTACCATACCGTATGAGATATGGCATGGTAAGAAACCAAGTCTGAGTCATCTCAGAATTTGGGGTTGTCCGGCTCATGTCAAAAGACAACAAGCGGACAAGTTAGACTTTAGGTCCTTTAGAGCTCGATTCATAGGATATCCTAAAGAGTCATTAGGATATTATTTCTACATTCCAGAAGATCACAATGTGATTGTGAGTCGACATGCCATCTTTCTTGAAAAATAGTTTATTCAAGATAGCGGCATTGGAAAGCAGATCAAGCTCAATGAGAAAGTCTCATAAGAGCAACGAGCTAAGGATCAAATGAAACCAAATCAGGTTAAGCGAATCCATTCACTACCTCCTCCACCTCGTAGATCGGAAAGAGTTTTCCATCCCCGTGAGAGGTACTTAGGTACTATTTCAGAGAAAGTAGAGAAAATGTTCCTCATAGGCAATAGGGTTCATGGTGATGATTCCAAAACCTATAACGAGGCGATATCAGATATCGACTCTGAGAAACAGTTAGAGGCAATGAAGTCAGAAATTGACTCAATACACTCAAACCAAGTCTGGACCTTGGTAGATCCATCAGAAGGTATAGTACCTATTGGATGTAAATAGATCTACAAGAGAAATATTGGTGCAGATGGGAATGTAGAGTAGATTAGTGGCAAAAGGTTATAATCAACATGAAGGCATTGACTATCATGATACCTTTTCACCAGTAGCTATGCTTAAATCCATCTACATAATGCTTGCTATTGCAGCCTATTTCGATTATGAAATATGGCAAATAGACGTGAAAACGATATTCTTAAATGGATATCTTGAGAAAGATATCTATATAGAACAGTCGCTAGGTTTCACATCCTGTGATGATGATCACAAGGTATGCAAGCTACAAAGATCCATATATAGACTTAAGCAAGCATCTCAAAGCTGGAATACTCGTTTTAATGATGTGATCAAATTATTTGGTTTCATCAAGAATGAAGAGGAGCCATGTGTCTTCAAAAAGATCAGTGGGAGCACTATTGTCTTCCTTGTATTGTACGTGGATGACATCCTCCTTATTTGGAATGATATTCCCATGTTGACCACAGTTAAAATATGGTTATCTAAAAAATTCTTCTTGAAAGACCTAGGAGAAGCATCCTTTATTCTAGGAATTAAGGTCTATAG
Organism: Cocos nucifera; assembly: GCA_006176705.1. Classification (NCBI taxonomy): domain Eukaryota; kingdom Viridiplantae; phylum Streptophyta; class Magnoliopsida; order Arecales; family Arecaceae; genus Cocos; species Cocos nucifera. The sequence continues at coordinate 19,079 of QRFJ01001406.1, forward strand.
AGATAGACCGAATAGGATGCTAGGACTTTCACAGAAGATGTACATAGAGGAAGTGCCAAAGAGGTTTAGCATGGAAAACTCTAAGAGGGGTTTGGTACCCTATAGACATGGCAATCATCTTTCCAAGAAGATGTGCCCTAGCACACCTAAGGAAATAGAATGTATGAGCAAGATCTCTTATGCTTTAGCAATAGGGACCTCATGTATGCCATGTTATGTACACGACCTGATATAGCCCATGCTGTGAGTGTCACGAGTAAATATCAGTCGAATCTAGGTGAAGAACACTGGACTTCTGTGAAATGTATCCTTAAGTACTTGAGAAGAACTAAGGATATGTTGTTGGTCTTTGGTAATGGAGAACTCCAAGTCCAGGGGTATACAGACTCGGATTTTATGTCCGATGTAGATGATCGAAAGTCGACATCTGGGAAGTCTGTTTGTGTGCAATGGTGGAGCTGTCAGTTGAAAAAGTTTCAAGCAGACAGTGATAGCAGATTCCACCATGAAAGCAGAATACATCGCTGCGTCAGAAGCTGCAAAGGAGGCATTCTGGTATAAGAAATTTGCTGCAAAGATCGGAGTGATGCCATCAGATGCCATTCCTCTATACTATGACAACAATGGCACCATAGCCCTTGCTAAGGAGCCGAGGTCTCACCAAAAATCAAGCACATCGAGCGGCGATACCACCTCATCCGCGATTACCTCGAGAAGGGATTACGTCGAGGTCAAGAGAGTCGACTCCGTAGATAATGCGGTGGACCCACTTACAAAGCCGTTGGGCCAGTAGAAGATCGAAGCCCACCTTGAGAAGATGGGACTTAGATTTGTAGCCAATTGGCTTTAGGTCAAGTGGGAGTTTGTTAGATATGTGTGCCTTAGAAGCCAGAATTGGCTGACACTTGTAATACACTTCTAGGGGCAAAATTATAATTTTGACTATAAATAATAAAATGAGGTTATTTTCTATCACAAATGTGTATTTAGTGTCTATGATACATCCCTTGAGTTAATGGTAATGATAATTCTTATTTTCAAGAGTTGAAAATTTAAGACAAGAATTTTCATTATTAACTCATAAAATGCTCCTGACCGTAGGATCATCATGAGGATGGTGATTGATCCAGAAGGTTGGTGTACAATCGCTTCTTTATAGTAGATGAGTCTTGAGTCTATGGTGTAGAGA